>VSMD01018194.1:0-54753 GCA_008750895.1 Mirza zaza | reverse complement strand
AAATAGATTCTAGTTATCAGCCCTTTATCAGATGTGTAGCTTGCAAAAATTTTCTCCCATTCTGTGGGTTGTCTGTTTGCTCTCTTGACAGTTTCTTTGGCTGTGCAGAAGCCTTTTAATTTGATCAGGTCCCATTTGTTTATTTTTGTTGCTGTTGTGATTGCCTTTGGGGTCTTCTTCATAAATTCTTTGCCTAGGCCAATGTCTAGAAGAGTATTTCCAACATATTCCTCTAGAATTCTAATAGTTTCACACCTAAGGTTCAAGTCTGTTACCCAGTGTGAGTTGATTTTTGTGAGAGGTGAAAGGTGTGGGTCTTGTTTCAGTCTTCTACATGTGGCTATCCAGTTTTCCCAGCACCATTTATTGAAAAGGGATTCTTTTCCCCAGTGTATGTTTTAGTCTGCTTTGTCAAAGATTAGTTGGCTATATGAGGATGGTTTTATATCTGGGTTCTCGGTTCTGTTCCACTGGTCAATGTCCCTGTTCTTGTGCCAGTAAAATGCTGTTTTAATGACTATAGCCTTGTAGTATAGTTTGAAGTCTGGTAAATTGATACCTCCTATTTTGTTTTTATTGCCTATGATTGATTTTGCTATATGGGGTCTTCTCTGGTTCCACATGAAGTGTAAAATTATTTTTTCTATATCTGTGAAAAATGATGATGGTATTTTGATAGGGATTGCGTTGACTCTGTAGGTCACTTTGGGTAGTATAGACATTTTAACAGTGTTGATTCTGCTGACCCACGAGCATGGTATATTCTTCCATCTGTTTATGTCCTCTGCTATTTCCTTCTTCAGTGTTTCATAGTTCTCCCTGTAGAGGTCTTTTACCTCCTTAGTTAAATATATTCCAAGGTACTTTATTTTCTTTGTTGCTATTTTGAAGGGAATTGAGTCTTTGATTTGGTTCTCACTTGTACTGTTGTTGGCGTATATGAATACCTATGATTTCTGTGTATTGATTTTGTATCCTGAGACTTTACCAAATTCATTTATCAGATCAAGGAGTCTCTTGGTTGAATCTTTGGGGTTTTCTAGGTATAATATGTCATCAGCAAAGAGTGAGAGTTTGATCTCTTCTGCTCCCATTTGGACGCCCTTAATTCTACTTTCTTGTCTGATTGCTGTAGCGAGGACTTCCAGCACTATGTTGAACAGAAGTAGAGATAGTGGGCATCCTTGTCTTGTTCCAGTTCTAAGTGGGAATGCTTTCAATTTTTCCCCATTCAGTATGATACTGGCTGTGGGTTTGTCATATATGCCTTGTATCATTTTTAGGTAAGCCCCATCTACAAGCATTATTTTAAAGTTATTGAATGTACTTTGAAAAATCAATTGTACCTGAAATGATAAAACATGAAGCATTGAAGTAGTCTCTTATGATGACAGTGAATTACATCAATTTTTTGCTTTTATTTATATAACTTTTTGAAGACTTTTCTTTCTCTCAATGAATTATAATAAGGGTCAGAGAATATTTTGTATAATGGGCCAGTTAGTAAATATTTTGGACTTTACAGCCATATCATCTCTAACACTATTCAATTTGCCATTGTAGCACAGATGTAGTCATATACTATATGTAGATAGATGCGTGTGTCTGTTCTAATGAAATATTATTTATGGGCACTGAAATTGGATTTTTGTGTAATTTTCATGTGTTAAGAAATATTTTTCAATCATTTAAAAATGTAAAAGCTTTTCTTCTGGGCAGTACAAAAACCGGTATGTAGCCCCTGGGCCATAGTTGTTGACTCCTGTCTATAATTATCTCTGTACCTAACTGTCCTATCATGTACATGATTATAATAGATGGCAAAGGAAGATGACTCCTTTCTGGGCAGCAAGAATGTGGGCTGTGTAAAAAAAAATGAATTTTAAATTATGCAAAGAAGTATTTAAGGGCATTTTTAGTTTTTATTTCCTGTTTTACCTAATAGGTAAAATATTGTTTTCAAAAAATGAATGAATTCCTTCAGTATTTGGGCCCAAGCCTACCATTATCCCTTGAGGCCAGTACTTTAAATTTAATATAAATCATCAACAGAGTAGATTCTAATAGAAAGTTTATAAGGAAAATGTATTTCTTGTATACTATCAAGAATCTAGGCCAGGTACAGTGGCTCCCACCTGTAATCCTAACACTCTGGAAGTCTAAGGTGGGAGGATTGCTTGAGACCAGGAGTTCCAGACCAACCTGAGCAAGAGTGAGATCCCCATCTCTACTAAAAATAGAAAAAATTAGCCTGGTGTAGTGGCGCACTTATAATCCCAGATGCTTGGGAGGTGGAGGCAAAAGGACCTCAGAGCCCAGGAGTTGGAGGTTGTAGTCAGCTATGATGATACCACTGCACTCTACCCAGGGCCACAGAGTGAGAGTCTGTCTCAAAAAAAAAAAAAAAAAATCTAATATATTGTCGTTCTTTCCTCCTCTATTACTTTGGTTGAAATGTGGGAAACGTATATTTATTTTCTTTCTTCTACAAATCAGAACCTTGATTTTGAAAAATTTGGGAGTGGGTAGAGTTTAGTATTGATATGAATTATGAACTGTTGCAATGATGTGGGAATAGTTGCTAAAAATCCCTGATCCATTTTATTTTATATTTCATTTTATTGATTATTTTTTGAGACAGAGTCTTGCTCTGTCTCCCAGGCTAGAGTGCAGTGGCATCATTGTAGCTCACCGCAACCTCAAACTTTTTGGCTTAAGCAATCCTCCTGCCTCAGCCACCATACCTAGCTAGTTTTTGTATTTTTTGTAGAGACAGGGTCCTGCTCTTGCTCAGGCTGGCTTCAAATTCCTGGCCTCAAATGATCCTTCCACCTTGGCCACCCAAAGTGCTAGGATTATAGGTGTGAGCCACAGCACCCAGCCAGCCCTAATCTCTTAACTCTGACTTTCTTAGTTTCTTTATTGAGTTGTTTTATAGTTTGATAGTGATTGCTCTTCTAGAATGACTTTATAAATTTTCATTCCTACCAATAGTGAATATGACTAAAGTCAGTGGCTTTTGGAATTCCTTAAATTTATTCTTAATAGTGTAGCTTAATTTCTTTATGTGGATCAAAATGCACACAGCATTAGATGTGATATTTTGTTTTACAGTATTCAGTGTGTTTCTTCAATTTTCTGACATGAATTAGATAAAATAGTTCATGATTACTTGTGGTTTCAAAATATAAGGAACTGCTTTGTAATGGACTGTTTATAGTTGAGTTACTTCATTAGGATAGAAAAGATGACATTAGAGGTTAAGCTATAATTTGAGAAGATTATCCTAATTTAAAATTAATGCAGAACAAGATTAAAGTATTGAATTGTATGTTATCATTTTCTGAACACTAGCAGAGGCTTATAGAATGTTAAAGCTGAGCAGGACTGTGGAATCTTTAGTTCCTTTTCATTTTACAGCTGTGGAAACTGAGAAGTACTTCCCCAGCATTTTTTGTGGATCTATAACTCTGCACTGGATACTTGGAACTGTAACTTAACCACATGCTATCTCACTCCTTTCTTATGACTCTTTAGACATAAATTCTCCCTTGGGCTTTGTTAATTTAAAAATGTCTGTGTAGTTTTCTCTTTTATATGATTGAAGGTGTTTTAGTTTGAAAACTCCTCAGATCTGTACAAATTTATAGGTTATCAGTAGCCTTATACTGTCTTAAATATCTCATCTTACCTATGGTTGTCATTCTGGTGACCTGCTTTTAAGCCATTACGTACCTTACCCCCCTTTTCTGGTTATTAATTTCCCAGGCAGTTGGAGTAGTTAATATTTTTTTCCTTTCAGGTAAATGACAGTTTACAAATATTTCCTGGGAAATGTGGATAAGTGTTTAATAAATGCAAAATAACATGAAGTATTTCCTTTGTTCTAGATCTCTTTTCAGCCAGTAGAATTGAATAGTCTGTATTTTTTTTTCTTTTAGCTGTAAAGCTTTCTATTGAATTTTAGTAGTACAGTTTTTTTTTTTTTGAGACAGAGTCTCACTTTGTTGCCTGGGCTAAAGTGCCATGGGATCAGCCTAGCTCACAGCAACCTTAAACTCCTGGGCTCAAGCGATCCTTCTGCCTCAGTAGTACAGTTTTTTCCCCACTGAAACTAAGAATTCAGAATGGGGTAATTATGGCCATAAGTATTTATTAATATTTGTTCCTTATTCAGAGTGAAAATAGTAACTCTTAATTTTTTATATATGGAAATATAATTTTAGTAGTCTTAATTTAGAAGTAATTGTGAAATATGAGCACCTTCATCTTCTAATGAATAGGTGAAATGATGGCATTTTCCCCATTCCTATCTATTCTGTACAGTCCTTATATAGTTAAATATAAATTTCATGTTACACATTCTGAAAAGCATTATTACTTAAATGGTATCTATTATCATAAATTAATTATATGTGTCCATTTCATTTTATATTGTCACTTGCATTGAGACTTACTTGAAAACCTTTTTTATTAACCCTCACTTTTAAGTGGCTCTGTCCACTCACACTCAACCACATCTTATTTTTCCCATCCCTACTCCCCAGAAGAAAACAAATAAAAGAAAAACAGAATTGTCCAGGGAGCTCTGCTCTGATAGCAGTGATAGAACTTAACATAGGAGATTATAGCTACCAAAAAATTCACCTTAGATGTCCGAGGAGAGACACTGCTTTGTTATGTGGCTTTTGTGTAACCCTCAAATCCAGAACAAATACCTGCCTGGAATGCAATGTAGAATGAGTGTTCTTGTCTTTTCTTGTGTTATTCTGTTCCCTCTAAGTTGAAAAATAGCTGCAGTTTTCTCAACCTACCCTGCTCAGATTTTAATGGATATTTTTCATTCCAATACAATGTCTGAGTGTGAAAATGAGAATTTCTTCGTAGATCTGAATAGCCAGATGTTTTACTCAGATTTCTGATTCTTTGACCCAGAACCTTAAAGACATTTTAAGGTGAAAGTGCATCTACATATTTTCCAAGTTGCATTTCCACCTGTATGATTGTGTGGACAATGACAGGAATCACCTTTCAGTATTTTTCTCAAATCAATAACTGGTTTGCAAACCCATCACATTTTCTGTTTCTCCTCTGCTTTTGACAGGTGAACTACTTGCCAGGTAGTTTATAAATGAAGTTGTCCATATTGTTTTAGTCTTTGGGAGGATGTTAAATTCCCTCTCATGTTAGGTTGAAAAGTCAGCTTGTCCTTAGAAGGAACACTGGAGAATGAATTGTACTAATGACTGTTGTGCTGTCTTCTCTTTCTGTGGTTAACAGTAATCATCTCTTTTCCTTCCCCCTTTCCTGTTGCCTCTTTCCTTATCTTCCCTGTCTTCCCATGTACTTTTTGAATTTATTAAATTGGCCTATATATTTTTTCCTTGCTTTTCTTTCTTTTAATTTTGTGACCTCCTGCCCCATTCTGTCTTCACTTGCTTGGGTTCCATGTTGCCAGTTTTTATGTTCGCACGCTCATTATCACCCTTTTTTGTACTTCAAATCCCAGCAGCTGCCCAGCCAGGTCCCCGAGCACAGCCCTGTGGTTTATGGGACTGTGGAGAGCGCTCATCTTGCTGCCAGCACCCCTGTCACTGCAGCTAGCGACCAGAAGCAAGGTTTGTGTGTGATTGTTTTCCTCCCTCTTATCTTTAGTCTCTTTTTAATTGATTACATTGCCCTCAGCATTCAAGAGTAAGAGTAAAACGTGAGGATTATTTAGACACCTACTTTTAAACAGATTTTGAGGTAAAAATCAAAGTATCTACCTATAGGAAACGAAAGTAGGGATGATGGCTAATTTTTTTCCTATGTTTTATTAATCCCATGCTGTCATTAACACTTTATAGATAAAAGTTTAGCTTCCTTAAACTGTTCTTTTCTTTTAAACAAGGTGTGAAGGGGGAATAAATCAAATCATATATTATTTTATAAGAATAAACAGTTTAATTTATATATTCAACATGTCCCTGGGTATCTTGCTATTTTTCTAAAAGATAAAATGTTTCTTCTTACAAAACTGGCCTTCTGTAGCCAGAGTTGGAGATAGCACTGAGTTTAAATTCTGGCTCCATCATGCACTAGCTATTTGGTCTTAATTGAGTCACTTACCCTGTGTATTTCAATTTATTCACTTAAAGAATGGAATAAAGACCTACCTCATAGGGTTGTTGTTAGGACATGCCTACCACATGAAAAGTGCTCAGTAAATTATAGTCATTAATTTTGATGCAGGAATCATAATACTAAGGTGTCTACTCCCATTGACCTTGAACAAGAAGTGCCAAGTGTTTGTTAAAAAATACACACAGTGCCTATTGCAGTATAAACAGAAAACTTTAAGGGAAATCTCATGCCAGAAAGAGGATATCATAGTCTGTTTTTTCCTGTCGAATTGGATTTTAGCTTGACCATAGCTAAAATTGAGAGACAATTCTCATTAGGGGCAGGAGAAAGCAAGTAACTTTCAGCCTGCTTTATAATGTTTCTAACTTTTAAGAATGAATGTAAGTCATATGTATGTTATCTGCTTTCTTGAATTATTCACCCCTCCAAAATCCTTATTATTCTATAGCTTTCCTATTATAGTATATGTATTTTCTAAAAATTATTCTTTAAAAATATTAAATGCCCATAAAGTAGAAGTATTTCATATTAAAAGGTTTTAGCTGTAGTACAAGTTAATCATACTTATAAACCTTTTGGAAGATGTAGTTTGTTATATGATTTCAGTCTTGTTTACATCATACAAAGTTGCTAATATGGTTTTTTAAATAAAGTTTGGTTTTTTTCCCCTGAGTATTGAGAATCCTAGTAAAGTAAGCTTGAACAGAGACAAGTCCTATATTGATTTTGTTATATGAGATACTTTAAGATAAAAATTATGTAGCAATCCAGAGTACAGTTCATAGATAAGGTGGAAGGCTTTTCGCTACCCCCAACGACAAAGCAGTTTTGAGTCAAAATTGAGAATATTTTAAATCTTGATAGAGAATAATTTTCAGGGTATTTCCTTCAAACATTACTTTTATAAAAGTGTAATCTTTTTGCTTGTTAGAATTATGCTAAGCATATCGAATATTTCCCATGCAAAGAGGTCTTAAAACATATCCTCTTTGCACTTTCTTTGTAGCTGTGCCAAGATATAAAAAATTCATTACATACCCTGATGATGATTGTTCTGTCCTTCTCGAAGCCAGTATTATCACTTTTGCAGTTACTTTGTTAAAAAGAATGCTAAGATTTTTAGATTATGAAATTCCTGCATTTTGTCATATTTAAGCCTAGATTTCCAGAGGGGCAATTTAGAATTTTTTGTTTCCTCTCAGTTTTATTTTTTATTTTTTTAGCTTAGTGGAAATTTGAAAAACAAAACCAGCATTTCAGATTGATGCAATGATACAGATAAGGGTGAATTGGAAAATGTTTAGATTACCTTGATGAAAAGAAAAATGTAGTATTTTATTAATAAGTACATTTCATAAAGCATATAAGTAACTCTTTGGGACTACTGTTGTCTTCCTTTTATTACCAACTTTATTCAGCGGAAAACTCAGTAATTGTTCTCTTCTCCCTCTCTTCCTTCCTTCCCCCCTTTCTTTCTCTCTTTTCAAACAAAGTAACTATTTTCTAATTCTTCTCATATTCTGTTGATATATAAAATAGTTTTCAGAGTAGTTTTTTTAAAAAACCAAATTTGTGTATTTCAGATAACATTAGAAAAGGCTCGCCATTATTTAGAGAATGTTTTTTTTTACACTTAAGAAGTTTTTAAATTTCTTTCTTAACTATAGATTCTTTTTGAAATTAAAGAGTATATAAAAATAGACTGTTTTCAAATATTGCTATATTATCCCCAGAAACAATAGTCTCTGCATTTTGCCATCAGATTGGTTTTACTCTCTCAATGGAAGTGTCATTACTGAGGCTATGTATTAGGGAACAAAATCTTGTGTTAGCTCCCAAAGTCTCCCTCCTGCTTAATTCACCTAAATACTTCTATTTTTGTGAGCCTTTTCACTCCCTGAATTGGAAGAACGTGGGCATTGAAATCATTCTCAGACTTCAGCACTTGCTATTTGTATGACCTTGGGCCAATAACTAATCTCTGAAACCCTCAGTTTCCTCATCTGTAAAATAGGCAAGTAGTAGTTCATACCCCAATGGTGGTTGTGAGAATTAAAAGGGACAATATATGTATGATATTTTATCCAGTTCCTGGCACATATATAATATATAATAAGTACTTAATAAATTGCTGGCTGCCATTAGTAAGTTGCTGGTTTCTCAGAGTTTTTGACATGAACAGCCGTAATTGTCACACTAAGACCCAAGGTTTCAGACAAATGTACCATTTCACATTTCTTTGGTGCTTTATGAAGTCATAGGGAATGCTTCACATTGATATGCAGTGAGAACAATTGTCAAATGAATTAAAATCTTTGCTTCGTGTTGATGGTGTACAGAACAGCTGAAATGATTGCTGTTTCCTAATGTAGTCAATCTAATGTCTTGAGGACTCGGTATGGATAATTAAACATAATAACGACGTACTTGGTATCTTAGTATTAATCTTCTTGCTTGTTGAAAACACCTGATGTGCAGCATTCTGTACCGTGTTTCCCCGAAAATAAGATAGGGTCTTATATTTATTTTTCCTCAAGAAGACACCCTAGGGCTTATTTTCAGGAGATGTGTTATTTTTTTCAAGTACAGTACAGCAGTCTACATTTATTCAAATATAGTTAAGTCGTCTTCTTCTGGAACATCATCATAACTCTCCAAACCCCGAATTCCATCCTGAATTTCTTGTGACTCTATTTCCTTTAGAACCATTGGCCTCAATCTCTTATGTTGAAAAATAGAGCTCTCATGGGGCAGATGAGAAAGGCTGCTCGTCTTCTTTACCGCTCCCTGATCACAAGTTGTGCAGATACGCTGTGTAGTCACACCAATCACTAGGTCTTATTTTCGGGGTAGGGCTTATATTGCACAAATGCTTAGAAATCCTGCTAGGGCTTATTTTATGGGTAGGTCTTACTTTTGGGGAAACATGGTAGTACTTCAACCATTAATAGCATGTTCCTCAGTTGGGGCTCCATTGGCAAGTGAGTCTGAAGGATTTGGCGGTAAGAGCCTATTGATCTTATTTCACCAGTACAGTAAATAGGCAAAGTCCAATTTTAGAAGCACCAGCTTCTGTGCCTTTAAACAAAAGTGAATTTTAAGGCTAGTAAGTATAGCCTTAATTTCATGCAGTGAATGAATTATTAATAATAATAGCTTACTGGTTACATTTACAATCTATTTGTCTGATTAACAGCATATTTTTCATAGACTTAACTACAGTTTATTGTAAAGCCTCAACTTTCACTGATGCATAGAGAATTTTAGAGGAGAAAATAAAGTGTCTTTCAGTTTAGATTGTCTTATAGTAGTGCTTAAAATTTTTGTTGGCTCATTTGATAAACATATTCATGAGTATATGGTTTTCCATATACTAAGGAAGCACAAGGTTGGAAACCAGTCTGAAACTGCTTTGGGTTCATCCCTCTAGGGATGAATCACATATCAGTTTACCTGGAATTTAAAATTTTGAACATTTTTGTTACTTAGGTTTTTTTGTATTTTTCTGGGACCCTTACTGTGATTATCAATTATTCTTTTCTCTCTTGACTGCATTCTTTCTTTCTATACACAGATGCATATTTTATATATTATTCCAAACTAGTTTAGACATATGTGCTAATATTTTTTTTAATGGATTTGTTTATTAACTTTGGTTTCTCCTTAAAGAATTCTTTTACATATGAAGACACAAGATAAATTTCCATTTTTATACCTTACAATATTGCTGGTTCATTATCTCTTTTGAAAAATTTAAATTAATTTCTAAACTGACTTTTATGTTCATGATCTTGATTTCACTGATAATAAATTTCATTGACAACAAATAACAATATGAGAGTTTCTCTTAAAACATAGTTTTTAATATAAGTAATAGATACTTTTTAATAAAAATTCCCCAAATGCAGAAGTATATAGAATAAAAAGCACCATCAGTCTCTTTATAATAATTTAATTTCCAGTTATTTATCATTGTACTGTCTGATCACCGTAGTATATCCTTGGCAGAAATATTTTCTACAGTGAACAAGATCTGGTAGAAATGAAGGTTTTCCTACCTTTAAAGAAAAGCCCTGCTCCCAACCGAAGAATGGTTTAGCTTCAGTTTTGATAACCTTTTCAGTTGTATTGTTGACATAATTATTCTCTCACTCCAAAATAGAGTTTATATGTATTTGGATTAAGTAATAGTGTGTATAACTAGAAAAAAATGACAGTTTTTATGGAGTACCAGAATAATATATTGGTCTGTATTCTGCTGATAGTGTTTTAGGATAAGAGATTAAAAGAATTGGCCCAAGACAATAACAACATAGTCTGTGATCCAAGAATTATTCTTAAAACTCTTTTATTTTTTTCTTCCCCAGAAGAGAAGCCAAAACCAGATCCAGTGTTAAAGTCTCCTTCCCCGGTCCTTAGGCTAGTCCTTAGTGGGGAGAAGAAAGAACAAGCAGGCCAGACATCTGAGACTACTACAATAGAATCCATACCAGAGCTTCCTCTGCCTTTATCACCTACCACTGTTTCTTCAATTGCTCGAAGTACACTTGCTTCCCCCACCTCTGCTGTTCTTACTAGCCAACCGATATTCACCAATCCTATAGATGACAAATGTGAACTCTCTTCCTCAAAAGAAGATACAATTCCTATACCCAGCCCCACATCTTGCACAGAAACATCAGACCCTTCACCAACAGATGAAATTGATGATGATATATGCAAGAAACCCTGTAGTGTAGCACCTAATGATATTCCACTGATTGCTAGTACTAACCTAATTAATGAAATGAATGGAGTTAGTGAAAAATTGCCAGCCACAGAGAGCATTGTGGAAATAGTAAAACAGGAAGTATTGCCATTGACTCTTGAATTGGAGATTCTGGAAAATCCCCCAGAAGAAATGAAAGTTGAGTGTATCCCAGCTCCCATCACCCCTTCCACAGTTACTTCCTTTACTCCGGCTCCTCCAACTCCTCCAGCTTCTCCTCCTCCCACTCCAGTCATTGTTCCTGCTGCCGCCACTACTGTTAGTTCTCCAAGTGCTCCCACTGCAGTCCAGAGAGTGTTAGAGGAGGACGAAAACGTAAGAACTTGCCTTAGTGAAGATGCAAAAGAGATTCAAAACAAAATAGAGGTAGAAGCAGATGGGCAAACAGAAGAGATTGTGGATTCTCAAAACTTAAATTCAAGAAAAAGTCCTGTTCCAGGTAAGCTGTTCTGCCATTAATAATCTTATGCTTGCTGAACGTGAAGAAGAGACAGTGTCTGAGTTATTTTTTAATTGGCTACTTTCTTTGACTTCCAAAAACATCAAATTAATGCTGAAATTCCTAGTGTGGTTTCTTTAATGATGTGTTTGTGTTTTAGTACAGCCTACAAGAGAGTTACTCCATTGTCTAAAAATGCAAATGAAAATGTCCAAATATACAAAATGCCTTCAAAGTATATGTCACTGTACACGTTGGTTTTTGTTGTTGTTGCCTCATTCATATGAATCAGTGTTTCAGTAGTTAATTTTGCTGGTTTGGGATTTGAAAACATTCAAAACCAGCATGGTCTATAGTTCCCTAATGCTGTCTTCTCAGAAGTTTGAAGCCATGTCAATCAATCCTAAACTTTAAGGAACTTTTCTATGCAAGACCTTTTTTTTAATCTTTGATTTAGGAAAATAGCTATCAGAACGTTAAAGGTTAATAACTACTTTTCAAAATAAAAGTGTCCTCTTTGAATAATTTGCAGGAAAGTTTAAGGATTTCTATTTTTTCTTTTAAAACAGTGTTATCGTTTCTGTAAGTTTTTATATGGTTATTAATATTCTGAGTATTCTTCCCAGTTCAAATTATTTCTTTTTAATGTAGCATCTTAGAAAGTGACCATTAATCAAAAGTTATCTGAGTCTTATCAGCTATTACAGAGTCAGTAACCCATAAGAATATTGAAGTTTTCATTTTTGACACGTCAGCACAACCTGTCCTTTGCAACATTGCCCTATGCTATATAATTTGTGCTTTGTATACCTGCTAGATTAAGTAATGCTCACGTAAATTGTGCTCTTTGAAAAATGGCTCCCCCTAACCCCCTACCCTCATATTCTTGTCTGTTTGAGCTGTATAATAGATAGGGAAATTTGACAGACCAAAAACCTGATCCCTAATTTTGAGGTGTGGCTTTCCTACCCAGCTCAGTTCTTGAGGCAGTTGCCTTATCAATGTCTTTGGGAGGTATCTGGTCATTCGGAACTAACTGTAGAACATCTAGTTCAACGCAGTGAAACAAAGCAGAAAAGCAAAGTATGCAAGGCAATTGGAACAGGGAGACACTTATCATAAATTTTTGCAAGTTATTTATCATAAATCTTTGCAAGTTGTTTCCTCAGCAGACTAGCCTCCATTGGCATCAGTATGGATAGTGCCATCACTGTTTTAGGAACTGTTGAGGTGTGGCCGCAGGTGAATACCATCCAAAGAACACCTGTCTGTTGGAGAATAGTAATTTGACCCTTCATTGTTTCTTATCATTGACTCACTTGTGAGATGTCATTCAACAACTCCAAAATAAGAGAAACTAATAAAGACAAATGATTTAAAAACAGGCCAGGGGCGGTGGCTCACACCTGTAATCCTAGCACTCTGGAAGGCCATAGCGGGTGGATTGTTCGAGGTCAGGAGTTCGAAACCAGCCTGAGCAAGAGCGAGATCCCGTCTCTACTATAAATAGAAAGAAATTAATTAGCCAACTAATATATAGAGAAAAAATTAGCCGGGCATGGTGGCGCATGCCTGTAGTCCCAGCTACTCGGGAGGCTGAGGCAGCAGGATCGCTTGAGCCCAGGAGTTTGAGGTTGCTGTGAGCTAGGCTGACGCCACGGCACTCACTCTAGCCTGGGCAACAGAGTGAGACTCTGTCTCAAAAATAAATAAATAAATAAATAAATAATAAAATCGTAAAAACAAATAACAGAAAGAAAAATAGTACAATCATAGGAAATACAAGTAAAAGATACAAACTGTACCTTAAAACTGAAATAAGTGTAAAGCAAGATTCTGCACCAGAAGTCATAATTTCACTCATCTCTGACATTCATTCTTTTTTAAAGCATTTGTCACTTAGATGGCATGATATTGCAAGACTGTGGCCAGGTATAGGTGGACAAAGAAACAGAAGTTTGAGTTAATCTTATCACGGTGCATTTGTTTGAAATGCAGATACTATTGGATTAGTAACTTAAGTTAGTAGCATCTTACTCAAAAGTTACGATTCTTCAGCAGTAATCCAGAAAGCATCCAGAAAAGGAAGAACTGTCTTTATCTTCACTGGGAATGAGGTAGAGGTTGATTGATGTTAGGACATAAAGTGTCTTGGCATTTTTCTAGTCCCTTGATCTTTTATATATATATAAACGTATTTAAAAGAACTAGAAATTTTATAATTTCCTTTTACATGTTACAGTCTTCAAAATCCAACAGTAAAGAAACCTCAAGAACCCCTGCAACTCTACTAATTTTTAAATTATAAAGCCTCAGAAAAATTTCTGACCCTTACATTTCTGTAAAGATAGTTTTTAATGTTTTTGCCACAGAAGTTAATGAAAATATTACCTCTGGTCTTTAAGTATATTCACTTGAAGTCACCTAATAACTACAATTTTATTTGCACTTTCTCACTTATTGTACCTTATTTACCTTGAGAATTTAATAAATAATAACAGTGTTGTTTGGTTATCAGTCTTTTGGTATTGACTTTTGAGAATAGTTCTTACTGTTTATGCCTGAGAATGAAGCACATCAAAGTTGGCTTCAGAAACCTGATGCATAAATAACATTTATATCCAGTGGTTGATATAAAGATATTTGGATAAAGTAGTAAAGTCACATGTAAGGGATATAGTCTCTTAGTTCTGCTGGAATACATTTTCTTGCAACTATTTTAGATTTTATTGTTGAGTGGATCAAAATGCTCCAATTCTGGATGCCTAGGAGTTCAAGAACAAGCACTGTCAAATAAGAATTTGTGTGTGTGTGTATATACACATACATATATATACATATGTACATATGTATACATACATATGTATACATATACACACACACACAAACACACACATATATATATCTTCAGTGTACTCTGAAAAGCCTCAAAGATTGGCCAGACTTTTGATTACTTGTTCCAGATGGTCACTTCAGTAATTAAATCTGCAAAACTATGTATTAATTGGGTGATTTCTTGAAGTCTTGAGAATCTTTATTATGGTTTCTGTATATCTGGTGGGGAAGAAAAGAGGGTTTCAGGGTTGTAGAAAATCATAAACTTTTCCACTTTTAAAAATATTAGTGACTTGTTTTATATTTTTTATTATCTCTGATATGAAACCATTGCTTGAAATTCTTTTAGGCAGAGGAAGGTTTTGAATTTTTCTATTTATTTTGTCTTTTGGCTCTTGCTTATAGTGCTTTGCTTCTTTGTGTATTTTAAAACTTTGTTTTATGAACTCATATTTTCCTTTATGTAGATTGAGTGTAAGTACTTCTAGAGCAATTTTGTGTTTACTTTATCTACCATGTCTTGGAGAAAGCATTTGTTAGACCTAAATCTGGTTTCAATGTCCTAAACCTACATTTGCATCCCAAAGTGCGAGAGCATCCACCCTATGGTATGGATAGTAATTTTCAGGACAACAGCAATCCCTTTTCCACCTAGCTGAAACAAAAAATCTTGTCATCCTTGTGTCGGTACACGGGTTTATTTTGTTGTCTTTTGGTTTTGTTAGCTATTTTTTCACTGAGCCAGTCACTCTTTTAGGATTCCAAGGGCTTTATGTAGAGTCTTATTTCCAAGTACCTACTTTGCAGTTACCCAAGGTCTCATTTCCCCCCATATAAATGTTAAAATATAAGCTCCTTGGTTATAGAGACTGGAATGCCATCCCACATCCCCTGAATTGTAGGGGCAACAGCAGTAACTGACCTTGTTTATGTGGCTTCTAGGAGTTGACCATATATTCTTGAAAGCTCAGCTAAGGGTTTCCAGATTCTATAGGTTACAGGTAGGTAATTTCTCTTTCACATGGAGATACAACTGTGTTTTAGGAGATGTTAATAAAATATTGATCAAGTTGCTGCTCTCTCTCTCTTGGTTTAGACTTACTTAAGTATAAAGGGAACATCCTTTAATGCAGGAATTTGTTTTTTTAAGAGACAGTATCTCACTGTGTTGCTCAGGCCGGAGCGCAGTGACACGATCGTAGCTCACTGTTGCCTCAAACTTCTGGACTCAAGTGATCCGTCTGCCTTGGTGTCCCAAAGTGCTGGGGTTACAGGTGTGAGCCACCATGCCCAGCCCCAGGAAAAAAATTTTAATAACACTTGCATTATTCTCAACTGGGCTAGTATTGAAAACACTTTTAAGGAAATAAAACATAGGAAGGATAAAACCAAGTAAATAAAGGTCTGTCAGTTTGAGTAGATTAACCTGAAAAAGTCTCATTTTTTGCACCATGAAACTTATTCTTACTTTTTCTCAACTTACACCTTCTAGGGAGTGTTTGAAATATCCATGGAAGATTTAGTTGCTGGGGTCAAAAGTAGACCACCAGTGATTTGAGTGTCCTTGAAAGCCTAATTCCTACACTATTGTGCACCCATGTAATTTAACTTCTTATATTTCTCTAGAGAAATATGTTCCAGAAACTGCTTACACATTCTTGGTTCCATCTCAGCTACCAAAACCAGCAGAACAATCCTTAAAGCAAGGATGCATGGCTACCTTTTTCATAGGCTTGAGTCTGAGTGATCTTTAAGGATAAGTAAAAGTTTTCTTTACCTCATTTGTAAACTATTTCTAACAAAGCTACCTAAAAAGTACATTTCTGCTATACCATTTCTACTTTCTTACTGTCCTCTACAGTGAAATCTTAGACAATCTCTGGATGATATTGTTGCTAGATCAAATTCTGTCCTTTATATGCTACAGAATGAGCCCAGACACCTGTTGGTGGAGCCAATAGACAGGCTTAGGTGCTGGGTCTCCTGGCAAGCACTTTGTATAGCCCCTCCTTTCCTCTTCTTATAGGATTCATCTCACCATTATTTATAGTAGTTCATGTCTTTGCAACATGAACTGTGAAGTTTCATTCATTGGATATTAACTTAGATATACATCTCCATGAATAGACATAGATTCTTTGTCCAGAATTTAGCCCACTTTTCCCCAGGCACAGTTTTTAACCTTCTTCTACCACAAGGAACTATTGTACTTACCTGCTTCCACACAGGGTAATTCAGTCAGTCAAAGGCAGGGGTCCTCAAACTTTTTAAACAGAGCCAATTCACTGTCCCTCAGACCATTGGAGGGCCAGACTATAGTTTAAAAAAAACTATGAACAAATTCCTATGCACACTGCACATATTTATGAAGCACTTATTTTGAAGTAAAAAAAAACAAATGGGCAAAAACCCCTGCATGTGACCCGCGGGCTGTAGTTTGAAGACACCTGGTCTGAGGGAATGCTCCTTGTAGTTTAAAGAAAGCCCTCTTCAGGAAAACCTAGTCTTACTAAAAGCTTTTGCTTTCTCCAGGGTCCATCTTCACCTTGCACCCCCTAGCCTTAAGAGCTGTTATCAATGACTTTGAAAAGATAATTTTCCTTACTACTGTTAAAAAAAAAAAAAAGCCAAAAATGCATTTCCTTCAGTATATGTCTTTTCTCCATTTTTATTGCTGTAAAGTACTTGGTTATTTAGTTACAATCATAGTAAAGTCATCTTATGTTTTTCTGTTTACAAAACTCTTTCCCAGACATCTCAAGCATCATTCTTGTGATTTAAGCAATTGTTCCTTGGATGTAATTATTCCTATTTTACTAATGACAAAAATAAGCCATGGAGTGGTAAATCGGCATTCTCAGGGTCACAGGAGAATTACAACCTCTTCCTTTACCTCACATTTACATTTCTGTTATTCTTTCAGACAGTTTCCACACTGATACAAAGTTCCTTTAATATGTTCAGGATTTGGCAATTATACATTTATGCTTGTGACCACATTCAAAGGGAGATGTAAAAGGCTACCTGTTTGAACCACAGTTACTGACAGTCCACTATGTGTCAGTTACTTCTCTGTGCACTTGAAATTCTTCAATGAACAATCCAAAGATCTGTGCCCTGGTGATGTACTAATAAGTTTTAAGTGCTATAAAAATAAGCAGGGTAAGGAATGCTAGAGGGGCAGCATTCAGTAAGAGGTGAAATTTAAGCCAAGAGGAAGAGGATGATTATCTGGGCTGCTACCTTCTTTACAAAATCTGTGATTTCGTTTTCCTTTTTGAGAAACCTTTCTTGTAAAACTCTTGTCTTGAATCAGTGCTAAACCCTGCCCCTCTTTCTCTACTAGGGAAAAAAATCACACTACTATGAGTGGTGTGAGTACCACTACCAATTCACACTGTCCATCTGCAGCCATTTCTTTCTTTTTCTTTTTCTTTTTTTTTTTTTTTTTGAGACAGAGTCTCACTCTGTTGCCTGGGTTGGAGTGCCATGGATGGCATCAGCCTAGCTCACAGCAACCTCAAACTCCTGGGCTCAGGCGATCCTCCTGCCTCAGCCTCCCAAGCAACTGGGACTACAGGCATGCACCACCATGCCCAGCTAATTTTTTCTATTTTTTAGTAGAGGCAGGGTCTTGCTCTTGCCCAGAGCTGATCTCAACCTCTTGAGCTCAAACCATCCGCCTGCCTCAGCCTCCCAGAGTGCTAGGAGGCATGAGCCACCACGCCTAGCCTACAGCCATTTCTTTTAGGACTTCCCTAGTATAAAACTGTGTGTAACTGCCCAACTCTCTTCACCTACAGCACATGACACATACAGTCTCTTTGTTTAGAACCTTGAGGATAATGAGTATGCCATTTTCAACTTTTTACCCCTAGTTACAGACCTATGTCAAAACCTTCATCAAGCTCTTTTAGTTGTCCTTTGCAGTCTAGTATGTAGTCACTGACTCTCCACAAACTTATTGTCTGTAAACTGCTGAAATATGTCATTCCAGAGAGACTCCCTGAGTTCCACATATCCAGTTAGCTGACATGTAATCTTTTTCTTGTGATGCAAAGTACTTAAGAATATTATATCATTTCTTCTTATTCTGTTCACTATTCAACTAAAATAATCTGATTTATGCTTCTGACATATTAGTTGAACTTTCTTCAGAAGGGTCACCAGTGGGTATAAGTTTATCTTACCGGTCTTTTTATCTCATTTAACGTTATTGGTCACTTTCTTCATTTTTATTTTTTTACTTAGGTTTATTGAGTATAAAATTTATATGTAGTAAAATTCACCTTTGTTAGCAGTCATTTCTATGAATTTTGACATATAATTTTTACATATAAAGTCATCTAATCACCACCACAATCAAAATATAGAACAGTTGCATCTCTCTAATCAATTCCGTTATATCTGGGCCATGTCTGATTATTGTTATTCTACATATTCATCATAGGTGATTTCACTTACTCTAAGAGTAGATGGCTCATTTCAAATGGTATATGCTAATGACTTCCAGGTTTTATCTCCATCCTGACTTCTCCTTTCAACTTCTATCATATTTCTGATGATGAGAAATATCTCCACTTGGAAATCTCAGAATCACCTCAAATTCAATATATCCAATATCAAAGTAATCACTTATTTCTCTAAACCTTTTCTTTTATCTCAGGTTGTGGCACTGGCTTTAATGAAGCTAAAATCCTAAAGCTATTTTGATGGACTTCTCCCTTGAGTTCCTTTTCCTGACATGGAAATTCACATTTTATAAGGTGCCCTGGTTTTGTCTGATATGTTTGTAGCACTTGTCCACTCCTCTTCATTTCCTTCTACCCCCTTTTTAGCCCTTATGTATAGATGCTTTTCATTTCCCTGACCCTAGTTTTGCCCTTCTTCAAATTGTTCATCATCATGCAGCCAAAGTCGTCTTTTTAAAATACAGATTTGGCTTTGTCACTCCTTTTTCATGTCTCTGCTTAAGCCCTTTATGGTGTTGGGTGGGGAGTATGGGACATTCTCCTCCAAGATAAAGTCTTAGTTTCTCAAATTTTACTATAAAAGTATTTGGCATCCCAGTCTTATTATACCTTTCCAGTATCATCTTCAGAAATTTATCAGTTTTCTGCAAGGCTGGAAATCATTTAAAAGACTCCATATGTAGTTAAAAGATTCCATATCTAGTAGCAATCTTCTGAGTATATAGGCATACCTCATTTTATTGTGCTTCATTTCATTGTGCTTTGCAGAGAATGCATTTTTTACAAATTGAAGGTTTGTGGCAACCTTCTGTTGAGCAAGTCTGTTGGTGCCATTTTTTCAATAGCATGTGCTCATTTCGTGTCTCTGTATCACATTTTGTTAATTCTCATAGCGTTTCAACCTTTTTCATTGTTATTATATCATTTTTGTGACTCTGATCAGTTATCTTTGATATTGTTGTAAATGTTTCGAGGGTGCCACGAACCACAGCAAACTTAACTGAGAAATGTGTGTATTTTGACTGCTCTACCAACTCCTTCTCTATCCCTCTCCTTTGGCCTTCCTCTTCCCTGAGACACAACAGTATCAAAATTAGACCAGTTAACAACCCTAAAGTGAGACTGGGCACAATAACTCATGCCTGTAGTCATAGCACTTTGGGAGGCCCAGGTAGGGAGGGTAGCTTGAGCCCAGAAGTTTGAGATCAGCCTGAGCAACATAGCAAGACCCCTTCCCTACAAAAAGTACAAAAATTAGCTGGGCACAGTAGCGCATGCCTACATTCCCAGCTACTTGAGAGGCTGAGGCAGGAAAAATGCTTGAGCCCAGGAGTATGAAGTTGTAGTGAGCTGTGATGATGATGCTGTATTCTAGCCCAGCAACAGAGTGAGACCCTGTCTTGGGGGAGAAATTGAAAAAGGAAAGAAACTGTCTCTGTAATATAAAAGTATAAGGTAAAACAGCAGGTACTGATGTAGAAGCTGTAAGTTATGCAGAAGTTGTACCTAAGATAACTCATGAAGATGGCTTCAGAACAGATTTGCATACTAGACTGTTCTATATTACAGAACAGATTTTCAGTGTAGAAAAACAGCCTTCTGTTGGAAGAAGATGCCATCTAGGACTTTCACAACTAAAGAGGAGAAGTTAATGCCTGGCATCAATTTCCAAAGGACAGGCTGACTTTTACTGTTATGAGCTAGTGCAGCTAGTGACCTTATGTTGAAGCCAGTGTTCCTTTACCATTCTGAAAATCCTAGGGTCTGTAAAAATTAATGCTAAACCTATTCTGCCTGTGCTCTATAAAAGAAACAACAAAGCCTGGATGACATCACATCTGTTTACAGCATGGTTTACGAATAGTTTAAGCCCACTGTTGAGACCTACTGCTTAGAAAAAAAGACTTCTTTAAAACATTACTGCTCATAGACAATGCACCTAGTCACCCAAAAGCTTTGCTGGATATGTACAAAGAGATTAATGTTGTTTTCATGCCTGCTAACAAAACATCTGTTCTGTGGTCTAAATGGATCAAGGAGTAATTACAACTTTCAAGTCTTACTATTTAAGATATACATTTTATAAGTCTATACTTGCCATACATAGTGATTCCTTTGATGGATTTGAGCAGTGTAAATTGAAAATGTTTTGGAAAGGATTCACCATTCTAAATGCCATTAAGAATTTTTTTTTTTTTTTTGAGACAGAGTCTCACTTTGTTGCCCAGGCTAGAGTGAGTGCCATGGCATCAGCCTAGCTCACAGCAACCTCAAACTCCTGGGCTCAAGCAATCCTCCTGCCTCAGCCTCTAGAGTAGCTGGGACTACAAGCATGTGCCGCCATGCCCGGCTAATTTTATGTTTTTTCTAGATAGGTTAGTTGGCCAATTAATTTCTTTATATTTATAGTAGAGATGGGGTCTCGCTCTTGCTCAGGCTGGTTTCGAACTCCTGACCTAGAGCTATCGGCCTACCTCGGCCTGCCAGAGAGCTAGGATTACAGGCGTGAGCCACCACGCCCGGCTAAGAACATTCTTGATTCATGAGAGGAGGTCAAAATATCAACATTAACAGGCATTTGGAAGAAGTTCTTTCCAACCCTCACAGGTAACTTTGAAGGATTCAAGGCTTCAGTGGAGGAGATAACTGCAGATGTCGTAGAAATAGCAAGAGAATTAGGAGTGGAGCCTGAAGATGTGAATGAATTGCTGTAATCTAATGTTAAGAGGATATACTTCTTATGGATGAGTAAAGAAAGTGGTTTCTTGAGATAGAATCTGCTCCTTGTGAAAATGCAATTAACATTATTGAAATGACAACAAAGATTTAGAATAGTATATAAAGTTAGTTGATAAGCAGTGACAGGATTTGAGGTGACTGACTCCAATTTTGAAAGAAGTTCTGTGGGTAAAATTTTATGAAACAGTAGTATATGCTACACAGATATCTTTCACAAAAGTAAGAATCAATTGATGTGGCAAACTTGACTGTTGTCTTATTTTAAGAAACTGCCACAGCTACCCCAACCTTCAGCCACCACCTGATTAGTTAGCAGCCATCAACATCAAGGCAAGACCTTCTACCAGCAAAAAGATTACAACTTACAGAAGGCTCAGATGATCATTAGCATTTTTTAGCTATAAAGTATTTTTAAATTAAGGTCTGTACATTGTTTTTATAGATTTAAAGCTATTGCACACTTAATACACTACAGTATAGTGGAAACATTACTTTTATATGCATTGGAAAACCAAAAAATTTGTGTGACTTGCCTTCTTGTGATATTCACTTTATTGCATTAGTCTGGAACCAAAACTGCAATATCTCAGAGGCATTCTTATATATGCATAGGATCTGAATGTAACTTTTTATGTATTTGATTACTGTGAATACTAGCAGCAGAGTGTAATGGCAAGATTAAAGCAACAGTTTGACACTCCATGTTAGCTTTTCTCCTAGTCTATCTCTGTGACCTTGGGTGAATTTCCTATCTTCTTTGATTCTTATCCAGAACATGAAGATGATAATATTTACCTCATAAAGTTGTAGTGAAGATAAAATGTGATACATGGAAAGCACTTAACACAATGTCTGACACATACAACACTCTGTGAGTGTTAAATAATATTAACACTTCTTTTTTTGGCTAGTATTAAGGGCCCAGATGTTGTCTTCGAACTATACCAATATTATACAGAATGAAAGGAATGTATCTTCCAAAGAAGAGAAGCTTAAGAGTTTGATACTTTCTGGGGGAAAAAAAAATTTTTTTTTTTTTTTTTGAGATGTAGTCCCACCCTGTTGCCCAGAATACAGTGCAATAGCATCATCACAGCTCACTGCAACCTCACACTCTCAAACTCCTGGGCTCCAGTGATCCTCCTGCCTCAATATCTCAAGTAGCTGGGACCACAGATGCATGCCACCATTGCTAATTTTTTCTACTGTTAGTAGAGATGGGGTCTCGCTCTTGCTCAGGCTGGTCTCAAACTCCTGAGCTCAAGCAGTTCTCTTCCCTTGGCCTTCCAGAGTGCTAGGATTACAGGCGTGAGACACTGTGCCCAATGCCTTCTGGAAAATTCTTAATAATATCCTTGATATGTGATGGTGACAAATCCCTTAGGATAGTCCTTATACATGTATAACTTTGCTTAAAGGTTTTTGTACCCATTATGTCATTTAATCTTCACAATAGACACTTCTCAAGGTGACCTGCAATGATTAGGAAGTAGGGAGAAGGTCTGCTTAGAACAGTGAATCTTAAGGAGAATCTGCAGTTGAAAGCTTTAGGACATCCATTGAAGTAATAGCTAGAAATATCATCTTATTTAGGTGTTTAAGACTAAAAGAATTATCAGAATAGAAAATCTTATGAAGATACTCATATTGAATAAATTAAATTTTGAGCAAGAATTTTAATGTAGGAGTTAACACCTGTAAATGGAAGGTTAGCAAAATAATAATAATAAAGCTAAGCTAGGATGAGATAATAACAGAGTTTTCAAGGCTAACCTGAGAGCCTGGATCTTGTACCCTTGAAAGAACAGCTGTTTCTATAGGCCTGGGACAGATACCTGACATCCAGAAATAATCTCTTCCTCTAAAAGAGTTTTCTGGAAAATGTGCAAGGAAAATATGTAATGAAAATGCTTTTTCAAGGGAAGTCTGAAAGCAGAGTTGTAGCTGAGTTGTAAGGTAACAAGTGTCTATGAAATAGACTAAAAAAGAAGGGGAATTATGTCAGGAGGGGAAAATTCGGAAGAAAGATAATTTAAAGGAATGGAGAAAATATAAATAGGGCAGCTAAAAAGCAGAAGCTGTCTAAACATTTATCAGCTGATGGATGGATAAACAAATGTGGTATATACATGCCAGAGAATATTCAGGCATGAAAAGGAATGAAGTTCTGATCCATGCTACATGGATAAACCTTGAAAAAATTAGGCTAAGTGAAAAAAGTCACAAAAGACTACATCTTATATGATTCCATTGATAAGAAATATCTAGAACAGGTACATTTCAGAGAGTTAGAAAGTAAATTAATGTTTACCAGAGGTTGAGAGGTAACATGAAGTGGGAGGGTGTAGTAATGGTGACAGTGTTTCTTTCTGGGGCTATGAAATGTTCTGAAGTGAGACAGTGATAATGGTTGCACAACTGAGTGTATGTCCCACAAGCCACTGAATTGTATAGTTTTAAAGGTGCATTTTATGGTATGTGAATTATATCTCAATAAAGCTGATATATATACATACACAGAAACACACACACGCACACACATACACAACCAATGATATGATTGTGCCTCCAGAATCTATATAGGGATCTGGATAGGGAAGTTATAGCTTAAAATTCAGGAAGTAATTTTCTACAGAAACACTGTAATTGATGGTACCAGAGGTACAAGATTGTTGGTATACAGCCAAAAATTAATGTCTTTTGACAATTTTATGCCTGAACTATATACTGTTTTGATTATCCCTTTTTATTTTACTAGTAATTGTATCTTACCTGAGATTAAGAGGGTATTCTCAGCTTGGTATTGAATGTATCACCCATGGAACCCTCTAGAATAGAGGCATTGTTTGATGTCACAAATATGGAATGCCCAGTTGAGCCAGAAATCAGAGTGGTTCTTGTGGTCAAAGCACATAAGGGATCTTTGTTTTAGAAGTAATGATTCTGCATTTCCTTATTGCCTAACTTGGTCTTTATATGTTTTTGCCTCAGTTGAGCCATTCTAAGTCCTCCTTCAGCTTCTACCTAGGACCATTCTGGGTCTTTTTTGTTTTTCCAACTGTCCGTTCATACCTTCATCCATCCATCTGTTCACTCCCCTTCCTTGCTAGTGCATTTCACAGACTCTTGTTACCTCACACCTAAGCTACTACAACTCTTTCAGACTTCCTTTGAAAAAGCATTTTCATTGCACATTTTCCAGAAAACACTTTCAGAGAAAAGATTGTTTCTGGATGCCAGATATCTATCCCAGGTCTATAGAAACAGCTGTTCTTTCAAGGGTACAAGATCCAGGCTCTTAGGTTAGCCTTGAAAGTGCTGTCATTATCTCATTCTAGCTTAGCTTTATTATTATTTTGCTAACCTTCCATTTATAAGTGTGTTAATTCCTACATTCTCTCCTAGATGCTCTCTTCTCAACCTAGACTACATTAAAAATCTTGCTCAAAATTTAATTTTTTCAATATGAGTATCTTCACAAGATTTTCTGTTCTGATAATTCCTTGACTCTTAAACACCTAAATACAATTATGTCAATTTAAAATACTTATAGGCCTTTACAAATATTGATACGTATGCATCTTACCTCTCCAGCTCTTTTATATCTTCTTCAACGTTAGTAAAGCTTTTATTTTTATTAACCCCAACGAGCTTTTTTTTTTGAGACAGAGTCTCACTCTGTTGCCCAGGCTAGAGCGTCGTGCCATCAGCCTAGCTCACAGCAACCTCAAATTCCTAGGCTCAAGCAATCCTCCTGCCTCAGCCTCCCAAGTAACTGGGACTACAGGCAAGTGCCACCATGCCTGGCTAATTTTTTCGGTATACTTTTAGCTGGCCAGTTAATTTCTTTCTATTTATAGTAGAGACGGGGTCTCATTTTTGCTCAGGCTGGTTTCAAACTCCTGACCTTGAGGGGATCCACTTGCCTCATCCTCCCAGAGTGCTAGGATTACAGGCGTGAGCCACCGTACCCAGCCCCTGATGAGCTTTTATTAAATGTTTATTTACTTGTTTAAGCAAACTCATTTAAGCTTTGTGTTAATGTTTTCATAGAGTTTTTTGTTTTGTTTTTTAAGGTATCTGGTATCAATAAATCAAGTATATTTAAAATCACCACCTTGGTAGGAAAAATTTGTTGGCTTTAATAGTAATAGCTATCACTGATGAAATGCTTGCTATTTGCCAGGCACTGTGGTATTAACTTCTTTAACCTTCATAACAACTGTTTTTGCAGGAGAGGAGACTGAGGCACAGAGGAGATGATACTTGCCAAAGTTTATATAGTTATTAAGTGGCAGAACCAGAATTAAAACTAAGCTCTACAGGCCATGCTTATAACCACATCTCTGTATTATCCTTCAAATTAAACTATATATCCTGTAAACAAATTTTAGACTTTAGCAATCAAAATTTAAAATCATTTAAAATAATTCTTACTAAAGTCAGATATTCTTTTTATGTTAGATATGAATATAATATTTAAGTAAAGTATTAATACCAGTTGTATAAACAGATAGATGATGACAGGTGTGTAAGTTAAATGTACTCACCATGATTAACTTAAAAGGGACAGCAAAAAAACACTGATTATATCCAGTCCTTTAGTTAATAACGCTCCTCAAGTTTCTACTGATTTGAGAATCCATGCATAAAACCTACACATTACCTCTACCTAATGCACCATTGAAAAAATAAAAATAGAAGTCACTATTTATGTGATAGCATTCAGCATTTGATGAGATACTAAATAACATCTGGAAACTATTATGGCTTTTGTAACATAATACCATCGTTAATAGTTGTCGTTCACTCAACAGGTAGTTATTGAGTCCCAGACTGTCATAATTGTAATTATTAATTTTTTATAGAATTAAAATAAGGATTGAGTGGCATTTGGGACATATAAATCAGTATATCTGAACATACAGGATGAAACTCCTTTTGAAATGTTGCATTGCACATGGATATTCCGTAAATTGTATAAATCGCATTACAAATTATGTTATCACCTCTATAACATGGTTTCCTATACATCTTACTGATGGATTCTACTCTAATTCTAAAGCCATTCCAAGGTATAAAGCAGTGTGTATATCAAAAAAGGGAAAAAGCTGTATGCACGTTCATACATATAATACACTCGTGTGTGTATGCTAGCATACACACTAGTATTTTCTGAAGACAAGAAATACTTCACAGTGATTTCCTCCGAGGAGAGAGACCTAGGAACAAGATGGGAAACACGATTTTTTCAGTTTTTCCTTGTTTCTTGTGAAGTATTTTTGTCTATGAGTATGAATTATATTTGTCATAATTATAACCTAAAGCAAGTTTAATTGTATATCTTGCAGTTAAGTTTATTGGATCTAATTTAAATAATAATTTCCTCATTATAAATTATATATATGAAACATAGATTGTCAAATTTCAAAATGTACCTACCAGTCTGTTTTGAATGATTCCTAATATTCTTCAAGACCTTCAATGCCTCATTTATTATTAACATCAGTTATCATTCTTTAGTAATATGAATAGGAAGAAGGGAAGTATTCTTCAGAAATTTATTTTTGGGATAAATTTCCGATACCATTTGTATCATTTTTTCATCAAATTAAGAATGCAGAAAAATTCTACATTTTTGGATTTAAGATTTAGTATTGTTTAGTTGAACAAACATTTGAGCAATTAAATTTGTAATGAGATACTGACTTTTCTTCTTCAGATTTCAATAACAGACTCTAAGTTTTCTCTAAGATTGTATTTATTTTTACATGAATTATAAATTAGAATGTTTTGATTGCCTATTCAGGCAAAGAATATTCAAGTTGAGAACTGTCATGGAAAATCAAGAAGTATGAATAGCCTACCCAAGGTTGTTTATAATGTGTCAAGAGAGAATGTGATAAATCCATGTTTAACTATTTTTGGTAGAAAATGTAGCATTAAATTTGTTAACATTGATTTCATTGTTCAGGCAACCTACTATTTGACAGGCCCTCTTCTGACATTTAGGACCACCGAGAGATGGCTGAGATTAAGTCTCTTTCCACCAGAACTCAGTGGTTTTATAGAGAGACAGATTTGTAAATATCAGTATGGGTAAGGTGAAGAGGGAGTAAGTGATGGCCTCTGTTAGAATGTGTTTTGTTCTAGTGGTTCCCCCATACTAAGGTTATAATAAATTCATCTGCACTTTGCAGACTAGCAGTGTGGGTTCAATGATGATCAGATAAAAGGTGGGGGTTTTTTTTGTTTTTTTTCATCCAGGTTTACTTCCAGGCAATGAACAGTAGTATTTGATTTAGAGACAAAAAGCATTGAGTAGGCCGGGCACGATGGCTCACACCTGTAATCCTAGCACTCTGGGAGGCCAAGGTGGGTGGATCGCTCAAGGTCAGGAGTTCAAGACCAGCCTGAGCAAGAGCAAGACCCCATCTCTACTAAAAATAGGAAGAAATTAGCTGGACAGCTAAAAAATATATATTTATATAAAAGTAGCTGGGCATGGTGGTGCATGCCTGTAGTGCCAGCTACTTGGGAGGCTAAGCAGAAGGATTGCTTAAGCCCAGGAGTTTGAGTTTGCTGTGAGCCAGGCTGATGCCACGGCACTCTAGCCTGGGCAAAAGAGCAAGACTCTGTCTCCAAAAAACAAGCGTTGTGAGTAGATATAAAGTAACTACTTGTGTTGTAGCCTCTTCCCTAATTAAATTATATATTTGTGCTGTCATAATTAACATTCCTACATCTGTACAAGATTTACCTTGAATTAATTTGCAGTCTGTTTTGATGCTGGTAGAAGTGACACAAAAGCATTTTTTATTAAAATGCAAAAATGCCTAAGAGGCTTTAGAAGGAGAAGTAAACTGTAATAGAGATGACTAGAAAATATGCTAATAGTCTTATTGGAGTCATCTTTGTTCTCATTGCTGACAGAATTGCTTTAATGGACTACCCTTTGCTGAACTTTTTGGAACAAACTTTCTACTTAGAGTCACTTTACTATTTTATTTTTCTAATAACTTGACATACAATACTGTTGGGGTAAGACACAAACTGTGTTCTTCCCACTACCCTCTATTGTTAAACTGTACATCCTCTCCTGTTACAAAACCAAAAGAAAAATGAACCAAGATAAAATTGAAGTTGGAGGTCAGACGAGAAAGCGCAGAAACAAAGTAGAGTTGAGTAGCAGGGTAGTGAGTTAGAAAGACAAGGGTTTTAAAGTTACATTTATGTTTTAATTTTTTCTCCAACCTTTACTTTCTCTGGAATGGGGCAACTCTGTATTTCAGTTTTCTTATACCTCTGAATTGGGGATAATATATTAGTACCTACCTAACACGAAGAGATTTAACTAATGTTATTGTTGTAGAGAGACATTAACCTTAGATATAATCTTTGACTTTTAAAGTAGCACTTTGATAAGTATTTGAGATACTATCAAAAAATAAGGGTTCAGTTAAGAGAAATTGATACTGGAAACAGGATAGAAGTCTTGAGTTTTTGAAAGAAGACATTTATCTGATCTGGAAACAAACTGCAGGACTTGGTGACTAATAAGAATGTGGGTTAAGAGAAGACTAAAAAAGAGTTTGTATCAGGCAATACAAAATGCTACAAAAAATTGGAGTATGATGGTGAATAAGAAGGCCCTTGAAGTTGTGATAAAGTTGTCCTTTGCTAGTCTGAGAGAAATTCTGTCACCTTAACAGATATAAGCACTACAGATTTAGAGAAAGAAAGTAAAAAATCAAGAGGGTAATATTGGCCAGGTGAGGTAGCTCATGCCTGTAATCCTAGCACTATGGGATACCAAGGCGGCTGGATTGCTCGAGGTCAGGAGTTCGAAACCAGCCTGAGCAAGAGTGAGACCCCCGTCTCTACTATAAATAGAAAGAAATTAATTGGCCAACTAAAAATATATAGAAAAAATTAGCCGGGCATGGTGGTACATGCCCGTAGTCCCAGCTACTCGGGAGGCTGAGGCAGGAGGATCACTTGACCCCAAGAGTTTTAGGTTGCTGTGAGCTAGGCTGATGCCACAGCACTCTAGCTGGGGCCACAAAAATGAGACTCTGTCTCAAAATTTAAAAAGAAGGTAAAATTATAAGAATGTCCATGGCAGGATGATATCTTGGGGGTGTCTAGAGGGAATTGGGAACAAAAACACAGAAAGGCAAATGGCCAGACAAAATACACACCAGGCCCGCTGAAGCATGGAGAAAGGAGCAGAAGCAGGTTTATATCTGTGGAATCACCAGCTCATATCCTGGTATAATTTGAACACTCGTGTCCCGTCTGAGTTGCAGATGGCTGACATGGCAATCCTGTTGCATCATTCTTGACCTTAGAATGGTGATTTGAAGCCCAACACCTGTTCTTCTGGCACACAAGAGTGACCGAAGTCAGCTTACATAATGAAGCACACTGTTGAACTTACTTACATACAACTTAAATGCTGTACCTAGCTTTCAGTTGTATTCTGCAAAAAACCCAAAAAACCAAAAAACTGTACCTTTAATGGTTCCATTGAGATTAATGGTTTCCATTCAGCTACTGCTATTCTCTTTATCTTACCTTGTACCAATAGCATAATTATCTTAAGTCATTGTAGTTTTATAATATCTCAGTATTACAAGTCTACTAACTTTTTATTCTACATCAAAATTATGTTGGCTTTTCTTGGCCTTTGCATTTCTACTTATAAAAACCAACATGTACAGTATTGTGCTACACACAAATAGGCACTTGATCAAGGGAAAAATGAGGAAATTATTTTGTCTATATTAATAAATATTTGTTACCTTTAGGTTTTATATGGATTAATAATTTTCCTATAATCACATAATTCATTCTTAACATTTTCATATATAGCCAAATATGAGTTATATAAATTTATATATACATATCTGTTACATAAAATAATTATACCTATTAAAATGGGTCAGATATTATGTTTGGAGGAACAAGAAAGAGGCAGACTGTTAGAACCTTAGTTTTTTTTTTGTTTTTTTTTTTTGAGACAGAGTCTCGCTCTGTTGCCTGGGCTAGAGTGCCGTGGTGTCAGCCTAACTCACAGCAACCTCAAACTCCTGAGCTCAAGCAATCCTACTGCCTCAGGCTCCCAAGTAGCTGGGACTACAGGCATGTGCCATCATGCCCGGCTAATTTTTTATATATATATGTATTTAGTCATCCAGCTAATATCGTTTTATTTTTCTAATAGAAACAGAGTCTTGCTCGTGCTCAGGCTGGTCTCAAACTCCTGAACTCAAATGATCTGCCCGCCTCAGCTTCCCAGAGTGCTAGGATTACAGGCGTGAACCACCATAGCTGACCAGAACTTTAGTTTTCTCTATAAATGGATAATTCATGGATTTATTATCAGAAAAATTGAATCACTGTTTATTCTAAAGCAGGTTTTTCAGGGAGTGACCAAAATGAGTTTTAAAATCTAAAGGTCCAAGAAGTCTAAATACTTATTCTATCTTTGAGTCTTTAGCTGTAGACCAAGACTTTGAGGTTAATGAAAAAAGACCCTATGGAAAATTATATACCAAAGACTGTTAACCTGCTGAGGCAAGGTTCACTTCAGGCAAGTACAGTTGGAATTGGCTAGCTGGGAGAGAGGGATATTGCCTTTGTTTGTTTCAGTTGATACTTTTGTCATTTAAAATAAGAAGAAGAAAATTAAAAGATAAAAAGCAACAAAAATTTGGAAGAAAAAATGCCCTTGGAATCCCACTACCTATATGTATAGATATATATTTATTTTCATAAATGGAAAAATACTATATATGCCATTTTAAAGACTTTAAAAACGCTCAGTATTTCATAGAGATACTTCTATGTCAGTAAACATCCATTATGAATTCTTGGTAGGTACGTGATAGATAACATGGATATGCTTATGTTTTAATTATATTATAAACCACCTAGACCACTTCATCACCTTTAGTGAAGTATAATAGACATGAGATTAACATACACATATTAAAGTTTTAATTTTGACATGTATATATTCTGCATAAATCATCATGGTAATCAACATATTTATCACTCTAACAGTTTCCTCATTACTGCTTATAAATCCCTCCCTTCTGTACTACCTTCATCCCCCAATCCCAGGCAAGCACTGATCTGTTTTCTTTCACTATATATTAGCTTGCATTTTTTTAGAATGTTATATAAATATACCCATTTACATATGGTAAAATGTAAACTCTTTTTGTCTGACTTCTTTCATTCAGCATATTCATCCGTGTTTTGGGGTACGTTAATAGGTCTTTTTAAAAAATTGCGGAGTGTGGATTTACCACAATTTATTTGTTCATTTATTAATGGATATTTGGGTTGTTTCCAGTTCAGGGCTATTACAGACGAAGTTGCTCTGAACATCCTTGTACAAATCTTTGTATGGACGTAGGCTGTCATGTCTCTTGGGTAAATGAATATGAGTGGAATGGCTGGGTTATATGTAGGTGTATATTTAATTTTATAGGAAACTGCAAGTCATTTCCCAAAGTACTTGTGCCATTTTATATTCCCACCAGCAGTGCATGAGAATTTCAGGCTATCCTCTTCCTGGTGAATTTCCTTTACACCTTTTCTATAAATATGTTATGCATACATAGAGTATCTATTTCTAGATTTTTTTTCTTTGATCCAGTTTTCTTTCTTGATGCTAGTACCCCACTGTCATAGTGAGGCTTTGCACAAAGTCTTGAAATCAGATAGTATTAATCCTCCAACTTTATTCTTCTTTTAAAAAGTTGTTTTGGCCATTTTAGGTCCTTTGCTTTTCTAGATTAATTTTAGAATCAGTTTTTCTACAAAAACTGTAGAAAAGATTTTGGATTTGATTTGGTTTGCATTAAATTTATAGACAGAATTTACAACTTGCAATATGGAGTCTTCTGGCCAATAAACATTGTATATTTCACTATTTGTGTTCTTTAATTCTCTCAAAAATGTTTTTAATTTTCTAGTGTATAGGTCTGTTGTATCTTTTGTCAAAGTTATATCTTTTGATGCTTCTGTAAATGGTATTTTTTATTTCAATGCTTGTCATTATATATGAATATACAATATATAGCAGATTTTTGTATATTGGTCTCATCCTGCAACCTTGGTAAATTTAATTACTATTTTTTTAGAATTTTTGTAGAGATTCCTTTGGATTTTCTACATAAGTAATCGTGTCTGTGAACAAAGACTGTTTTACTTCATTTCTAACTGAATGCATCCTTTATTTCTTTTTCTTGACTTATTGCATGCCAGCTAGAACCTGCAATACAATGTCGAATAAACGTGGTGAAAGTGAACATTCTTATCTTTTTCCTGAAAGCATAGTTTTTCACCATTAAGTATGATGTTAGCTGAGGAATTTCTTTTTTATTCCTAGTTTGCTGAGAGAGTCTTTATTTTAGTCAAAAATATATATTGGATCTTGTTAAATGTATTTCCTGCATCTGTTGAGACAATGATGTGGTTTTCTTTTTTATTATTATTTGATATTTGAATATTAAATGAACTTTACTTTCCTGGGGCAAAACTTAGTTATGATATATATTTCTTTTTGTATATTATTGAGTTTTACTTACTAAAATTTTATTTAGGGTTTTTTTTTTTTTTTTTTTTGCACTTAAATTTACAAGGGATGATAGCCTGTAGTTGTCATGTTTGTGTATCAGGGTAATTCTGACCTCACAGAATGAGTTAATAAGTATTCCTTGCTTCTTCAGTATTCTGGGGAAATGTTTGTATAGAATGGATATTATTTTTTCCTCAAATGTTTGGTAAAATTCACCAGTGAAGCCTTGAAAAAAATACAATGAGGAGAAAATAAGTCAATTGAAACTGATTCATAACTGACGTAGTTATAATTAGCAGACAAAATCATTATTTATTAGGTACAGTTACTATAACTGTATTTCATATATTCAAAAAGTAGAGACAACGAATTAACATAAGTGGGAAACACAGAGTTGATGGAACCTAGTAAACAAAACTGAGAAGGATATAGAAGACTTGAGCAGCACAGTCAACCAACTTGACCTAATTGACAATTAAACATACAAACGAGATATACATTCTTTCTAAGTACAAATGGCAGATTTACCAAGATAAACCATGTTATGGTTCATAAAATAAGTCTTTATACATTTTGAAGGATTTGAGTCAAAGCAGATATGTTTTCTGACCACTAATCAATTATATTGGAAGTCAGTGAGAAAAATATCTCTGGAAAATCCCCCAAATATTTGGAAACTAAGTAGCACACTCTAAATACCTCAAAGGTCAAAAAAGAAATCAAGGGCTAAATGATAAAGTATTTGAAACAGAATGAAAATGAAAACCCAACATTTCAAATTTTGTGAGGTATTTCTTACATTCATTTTCTATTGCTATTATAACAAATCACCACAAACATAGTGACTTAATACATATTTACTGTATTTCAGTTTTGGAGATCTCGGTCTAAAATGGGTTTCACTGGGCTAAAATTAGCAGGTTTGTGTTTATTGTAGAGACTCAATGGGAGAATTTGTTCCCTTGTCTTTTCCATCTGTTAGAAGCTACCTGCATTCCTTGTCTGTCTGGGTCTCCTTCCTTCACGTTCAAAGCCAACAGCGTAACATCTTCAAATCTCTCTCTGGTTCTCTTGCCTCCCTCTTTCACTTGTAAGTACCTTTTGATTATATTGGATCCACTGGGTTAATGCCAGTTAATTGTTCCCTATCTCAAGATCCTTAATTTTTGTTTTTAATACTGTTTGTTAGCATGGTAACAAATGCAGATTTAAATAGTCCACAACATATAATCAACCCACTGAACAACTCCTATTGTATGCCTCACAGTTACCAGCTGAAGGTATTTCACTACAGGTTTTCACAACTCCTGATTCAAACCTTTAGTCTTTTAACAATAAAGTATATTGCTATATATATAATAAAATACATTAACTACTCATTTTCTATATGATGTCTTATAGCCACTTGTCTATTTTATATGTATGAGATCACAGTCTCTAAAGATTCTGTTAAATATCTATGTTCCCTTTCAAGAAAGGAAAACAAATTCCTTTTCTTTTAAATAAGAAAATATGTAGACTTAGAGGGACTTTACATAAATGGCCATGTGTGTAACCTGTACAAAATTAAGCTATTTTCAGTTGACAGACTACAAGCAACTGAACCCAAATGTCCAAATGTACATTGTTTTCTGCACTACATTTCAGCTAATATTGCAGAACCAGTAACATTTTTAAAAGTTGCTATTACCACTTCTGTCTACTGTAGCAAGATACTTTAAGTTACAACAAAATCTTAGGAAATAAGACTAAATAATGTCTGTTATAGAAATACCTTACTCTTTACCACTTCCCACCTCCTCCACCCCTTCAGAATCACACACAGCTGTCTTCTGTGACAGACAGTCTAAGAATTGTGAAAACCCAATTTATGTAGCATGTCTCTTGGTCCACTGTCTGGACATCCTGTCATGTTCTGCTCTGTTGTCATATGCTGAGTGACAATACATCCCAACAAGGTGTCAGCAGGATTACAGTCTCTAAGAACTGAGCAGATAGAAGGACTTTAGAAATGGTTATCTTTCAACATGTCCAAGCAAATAACACCTTGACTATTAATATTATAATGATAGAGTCTTGTCCGAAATGTAACCTTTGGAGACTTGAAGGGATAGTCTGGTGTAAAAGTATTATCAAAGAAAAGAATACATCACCTTCATACACAGATCCTGCAGGCACTCTTATGGTTGATCTCCATTCATAGATGTTATTGCCTTTAGGACCAGCACTGCAGTTTAGGTGGAGGATGTAAAGTGATATGTGCCAGTTCCTTCTGAACCCTGCTCTTCCCAGGGCATCCTGTAACTTCCTATGGGACTGCTTTCTTCCTTCTCCATGATCTGCTCTTAGCTCACACTGAACACAGAGCTGTTTCCCACAGTTTTCTCCGTCTACACAAACCCTCAACTTCACCTCAAGATCCTTAATTTTATCACATTTGCAAAGTCAGTTTTGCCATGTAAGGTTACGTATTCACAGGGTCCAGGCATTAAGACATCTTTGATGGTCCATTATTTTGCCTACCACACCACTAAAGCAATACTTTGATGGAAATTTATTCTACTGACTGCATATACTAGGAAAGAAAAAATACCTCAAATTATTAACCTCAGCTTCCACCTAAAGAAACTATTAAAATAAGAGCAAATTAAACGCAAAGGAAATAATAAAGATAAGATGTGAAGTAAATGAAATGGAAAACAGAAATGCAAAGGAGAAAAAAATCTATAAAAACAATCTGTGGTTACTGAGAATATCAATAAAATTAATAAACCTTTATAGCACTAAACACCTATAATCAAAAAAGTAGAAAGATTTCAAATAAACTATCTTAATGATATACTTCAAGGAACTAGAAAAGCAAGGACAAACCAAACCCAAAACTGGTAGAAGCAAAGAAGTAATAAAAATCAGAGCAGAACTAAAGGAAATAGAGACTAAAAAATTAAAAAAAAATACAAAGGGTCAATAAAATGAAAAGTTGCTTTTTGAAAAGATATACAAAATCGATAAACTACTTGCCAGACTAACAAAAAAATAGAAGAGACCCCAATAAAGTCAGAAATGAAAAAGGAGACATTACAATTGATGCCACAGAAATACAAAAGATCATCAGAAAATATGAGCAACTATACACCAACAAACTGGAAAATCTAGAAGTACATAAATTTCTGAATACTACAATCTTCCAAGATAGAATCAGGAAGAAATAGAAAACCTAAACAGACTGATATAGCAAGTAATGAGATTGAAGCAGTAGTAACAAGTCTACCAACAAAGAAAAGTCCAGGACTGGATGACTTTACTGCTGAATTGTACCAAATTTTCAAAGAAGTGACACTAAAATTAAAGAGGAGGGCACTTGCCCTCACTCATTTTTATAAGGCCAGCATTACCTTGGTACCAAAATCAGAGACAGATGCAACAAAAAAAAGAAAATCATAGACCAGTATTCCTGATGAATATAGTTATAGAAATCCTCAAGAAAATATTAGCAAACCAAATCCAATAGAACATCAAAAACATAATACACCGCGATCAAGTGGGATTTATCCTGGGGATGCAAGTATGTTTCAACATAGACAAATCAATAAACATGATACATCACATCAGCAGAATGAAGAAAAAAATCCATACTATCATCTCAGTAGATACAGAAGGTGAATTTGGTAATATTCAATATCCCTTCATGATAAAAACTTCAAGAAATTAGGCATGGAAGTAATGTACCTCAACACAGTAAAGGCCATATATGAAATATCCACAGCTTACATCATACTGAATGGGGAAAAGCTGAAAGCCTTTCCTCTAAGAACAAGACAGATATGCTCACTCTAACAACTCCTATGCAATGTAGTTCCAGAAGTCCTCACCAAAGCAGTCACAATCAGGCCAGTGCAAGAAATAAAAGGCATTTAAGTTGGAAAAGAGGAAGTCAAATTGTTCCTCACGCTGGTAATAGAATCTTGTAGGTAGAAAAACCTAAAGACTCCACCTAAAAACTCTTATTTTTTTTTTTTTATGTTCTGTGAAGTGATGCTTTAAAACAATTGAGCATTTGTCTGAAACTTGTAGAAGGTTAAGGTCATTTTTAAAAGCTTTAGTCTAGAGAGTTTTAAAAATGTGAGCTTTAAGTGGATATTAAGTGGTGTTTTAATAAGAAATATTTGGTAGTGAAAATGTGCTTTGCTTTATAGATGAGAAGTAATGAAAATATGGCATGTGACTGTGAATCTTTACAAAATGTCCTTTTAGAAGAACCTATCAATGAAGCTGTCTCCTAACTTTGTTAAACTGAAAGGTTATGCTTGGCATGCTGATCTCATGAACAAGATTGAACACAGCAATAAATTTTTAAAAGGGAAAATATGCTAGAGCTATGGCCATTCTGAAATGTCTAATATTACTTTGGCCCCAGTATCTTGCAAAATGAATGGGCTTTGCACAGAGAAGGTGCTCAGTAAACATTTGTTCATTGAACTGCAGTCCCCAGAATCCTTTAAGATGAAGCTTCTCAGGCTGCCGTGTGCTCCATTCCCCACTTCTGTTGGAATGTGTCTAAAAACTCTTAGATCTGATAAATTCAGTAAAGTTGTAGTATACAAACTTAATATACAAACATCAGCATTTCTGTATACCAGTAATGAACTAGCTGAGAAATCAAGAAAGCAATTTCATTGACAGTAGCTACAAAAAAGAAAAAAAAATGTAGGAATAAATTTAAACAATGATGTGAAAGATCTCTACTGGGAAAACTGAAAAGTGCTGATAAAAGAAATTGAAAAGTACACAAATGGATCCCATGCTTGTGGACTAGAAGAATATCATTAAAATGACCGTACTGCCCCAAAGCACTCTACATATTCAATGCAATCCCTATCAAAATGCCAACGTCACTTTTCAGAGAATTAGAAAATACAATCCTAAAATTAGTACAGAACCAAAATAAGAGACCAAATAGCCAAAGTAGTCATGAGCAAAAAAAAAAAAAATAGAGCTGAAGGTATCACACTACCTGACTTCAAAATATATTACAAAGCTGTAGTAATCTAAACAGCATGGTATGGGTACAAATACAGACACACAGTCCAATGGAACAGAATAGAGAATGTAGAAATAAAGCCACATATTTACAGCCAACTGATTTTCAGCAAAGGCACCAATAACATAAATTGTGAGAAAGGACAGTCTGTTCAATAAGTGGTGCTGAAAATATTGATATGCAGAAGAATGAAACTGGATCCCCTATCTCTGACCATATGCAAAAATAAACTCAAGATGTAACTAAAGACTTACATGTAAGACTCAAAACTGTAAAATTGCTAGAAGAAAACTTAGGGGAAACACTTCAGGACATTGGGCTCTAGGATCTAGGCAAAGATTTTATGACTCAGACCTCCAATGCACAGACAACAAAAACAAAATAGACAAATGGGACTAAAGCTTCTGCACAGCGAAGGAAACAACACAGTAACGAGACAACCTGTTGAAATGTACTCAGCTCAACAAAAAAAGTCCCATTAAAAAGTGATCAGAGGACATGAATAGACATTTCTCAAAAAAAAGAAAAAAACATAAAAATGGCCAACAGGTGTATGAAAAAATGCCCAACATTACTAATCATCAGGGAACTGAAAATCAAAATCACTATGAGATAACATCTTACCTAGTTAGAATGGCTGTTTTTTAAAAGATAAAAAGCAACCGATGTTGGTAAGTATGTGGAAAAGAGGGAATACTGTTGGTAGGAATGTAAATTACTGTAACCACTGTGGAAAATAGTATGGAGATGTCTCAGAAAACTAAAAATAGAACTAGCATACAATCCAGCAATCCCACTACTAGGTATTTATCCAAAGGAATAGAAATCAACATATCAAAGGGATATCCTGCACTCACATTTATCCCAGCAATATACACAGTTGCAAAAATATGGGATAAACCAAAACATGCATCAGTGGAAGAACTCAGTAAGATAATGTGGGATATATACACAGTGGAATACTACGAGGCCATATAAAAGAGTGAAACCATGTCACTTGCTGCAATATGGATGGAACTGGAGACCATTATGTCAAGTGAAATCACCTGGCACAGAAAGATACTGCATTGTTCTCACTCATACATAGTAGCTAAAAAAGTTGATCTCATGGAGATAGAGAATAGAATGATAGATACTAAAGGCTGAGAAGGGTATGTAGGTAGAAGAGAGAAGAAGAGAGATCGATAAATGGGTGTAAACATACAGTTAGATAGAAGTAAGTTGTATTGTTCAATAGAGTAGAGTCATTGTAGTTAGCAACAATGTATTACATATTTCAGAGTAGCTATTAAAAAGGACTTGAAATGTCCACAACACATAGAAATGATAAATACTCAAGATTATGGATGCCTCAGATACCCTGACTCAATCATTACACATTCTAAGCATAGAACAAATAAATGTACCCCACAAATATATAAAATATATGTATCAATAAAAGGTAACTTTTTTAAAACACTGAGATTTGATTCTTAATTTGGAGATGTTTAATGTAAAAGCCAAAGGTAAAAAAAAATTTGTGTTCTAGATATCTGTTTTTGATAGAGTTTAAGTCTATACTCATTTTTTTATACCTTTATGTGGGCCCTCATGCTCTTCAAGCTCCTCTTGAAACTTGAATAGAATGGAAAGGTTGTGATATACAATGGGAAGCATAATAATAATCCAATATGTATTTCAAATAGCAACTCCTGAGAAGAAGCTGGAAAAACTGATAGACTTACTCTCTAGTGTTTCTTTTGGTTGACATCTCTCAGTGATCCAATAGTCTGACATATTTTATCCTCATCATTATTCTTTTTCAGGTCATTTACATCTTCGTTGTAAAACGTATCTTTCTCTCACCTGAGTTTCTTCTTTGTACCTTCCTAGTTTGTTAGATAAATTGTCACATATTCCTAGATTCCCATGAGGATCTGTGAAAGGAAGAAAAGAGGGGAGGGGGACAGAATAGGATCCACTATCTATAGAAAGTTTTTTTCCTCCCCAGAATTTTACAGAGATACACACATTTTGGTTACATAATTTGCTTTTGTACAGTTTGAGTCAAAGTTGTAAGTGTGCCCTTCACCCAGTTAGTGTGCATAGTGTGAATTTACCCATCCCCTACTCCCCCCTCCCACCTATTTGATTTCACTTGAGTTTTACTTCCATATGTGCACATAAGTGTTGTTCAGTTAGTCTCAATTTAGCATTGAGTACATGTGGTGGTGGTTTTTCCATTCTTGTGATACTTTACTAAGAATGGCCTCCAGTTCCATCCAGGTTGTTACAAAGCATACTAGATCACCATTTTTTTTTTTATGGCTGAGTAATGCTCTATTGTGTGTGTGTGTGTGTGCGTATCACATTTTATTAATCAGTCATATATTGTGGGCATTTGGGTTGATTCCACATCTTTGCAATTGTGAATTGTGCTGCTATAAACATTCGAGTGTAAGTGTCTTTTTTATAAAATGTCTTTTTTTCCTTTGGGTAAATAGTAGTGGGATTGCTGGATCAAATGGTAGGTCTACTTTTAGTTCTTTGAGGTATCTCCATACTACTTTACATAGAGGTGGTACTAGTTTGCAGTCCTACCAACAGTGTATAAGTGTACCTTTCTCTCTACATCTGTGCCAACATCTGTTGTTTGGGGACTTTTTGACAAAGGCCATTCTCACTGGAGTTTTAGGTGATACTTCATTGTGGTTTTGATTTGCATTTCCTTGATTAGAGATGGTGAGCATTTTTTCATGTATTTTTTGGCCATTAGTCTGTCTTCTTTTGAGAAGTTTCTGTTCATGTCTTTTGCCCACATTTTAATGGGTGGTTTGATTTTTTTCCTTGCTGATTTGCTTGAGTTCTTTGTAGATTCTGGTTATCAGTCTTTTGTCAGATGTGTAGCATGCAAATATTTTCCCATTCTGTAAATTGTCTCTTTGCTCTATTGATTGTTTCCTTGGCTGTGCAGAAGCTTTTTAATTTGATTGGGTCTCATTATTTTTTGCTGTTGCCGTGATTGCTTTTGGGGTCTTCTTCATAAATTCTTTGCCTAGGCCAATATCTGTAGGAGTTTTTCCAACATTTTCTTCTAGAATTCTTATAGTTTCATGCCTTAGATTTAAGTCTGTTATCCATCATGAATTAATTTTTGTGAGAGGTGAAAGGTGCAGATCCTGTTTCAGTCTTCCACCTGTGGCTATCCAATTTTCCCAGCACCATTTATTAAATAAGGATTCTTTACCCCAGTGTATGTTTTTGTCTGTTTTGTCAAAGATCAGATGGCAATATGAGGATGGATTCATATTTGTGTTCTCTGTTCTGATTCATAGATGTATGTCTCTGTTTTTGTGCCAGTACCATGCTGTTTGGGTTACTATAGCCTTGCAGTGTAGCTTGAAGTTTGATAAAGTGATTCCTCTTGATTCGTTCTGCAAAAATTCTCAATAAAATCCTAGCTAACCAAATTCATCTGCACATCAAAAAAATAATTCACTGTGACCAAGTGGGATTCATCCCAGAGATTGCTAGGTTGATTCAACATACACAAATCTATAAATATAATTCACCATATAAGTAGAAGCAAAAACAAAGACCATGTCCTCTCAGTAGACACAGAAAAAGCATTTGGCAAAATTCAGCACGCTTTTGTGTTAAGAACTCTTAACAAAATAGGCATAGATGAGACATACCTCAAAATTATTAAAGCCATATACAACAAACCCACAGCCAACTTCATACTGAAGGGGAAAATTTGAAAGCATTCCCCACTTAGAACTGGAACCAGATGAGATTGCTCACTATCACCGCTTCTATTCAACATAGTACTCGAAATCCTAGCCAGACCAGTCAGACAAGAGAAGGAAATCAAGGGTATCCAAATGGGGAAAGAAGAGGTCAAACTATCACTCTTTGCTGACAATATTATCTTACGTCTAGAAACCCCCAAAGATTCACCCAAGAGACTCCTGGAAATGATAAATGAATTCAGCACATCTCAGGCTACAAAATCAGTGCACACAAATTGGTAGCTTTCATGTACACCAATATCAGTCAAGCTGAGAATCAAATCAAAGATGAAATACCTTTGACAATAACAACAAAGAAAATAAAAAACTTAGGAATGTATGGAGGTGAAAGACCTCTGTAGGGAGAATTATAAAACACTGAAGAGAGAAATTTCAGGGGATGTAAACAGATGGAAAAACATCATGCTCATGGATCAGTAAAATCAACATTGTTGAAATGTCTACACTACCCAAAGTGATTTACAGATTCAATGTGATCCCCATTAAAATGCCAACGTTATTTTTTGCAGACCTTGAAAAAATGGTTCTATGCTTCCTATGGAACCAGAAAAGACCCTGAATAGCTAATGCAATCTTACGTAACGTAATAAGAAACTATTCATTAGAAGAGACAGAGTTTTAAATATAATGTAATGTGAACAATAGTGCTAATTTGTAGGATCTCAAAACTTGGAAAAAATATAAGTTATTAAAATGTGAAAAAATATCAGGAATAAATTAAAAGGGATTAAAACTGAAAGATCGATTATTGGAACATTCTACTGTTTATGTATAACCTGTGGCAATGCACTTGGACCCTTCCTTGTCTAGTAAAGAAGTATCTATACTTAATAAGTCCTCAGGCCGGGCACGGTGGCTCACATCTATAATCCTAGCACTCTGGGCCGAGGTCAGGAGTTTGAAACCAGCCTGAGCAAGAGCAAGACCCCGTCTCTACTATAAATAGAAAGAAATTAATTGGCCAACTGATATATATAGAAAAAAAAAATTAGCCGGGCATGGTGGCGCATGCCTGTAGTCCCAGCCACTCTGGAGGCTGAGGCAGTAGGATTGCTTGAGCCCAGGAGTTTGAGGTTGCTGTGAGCTAGGCTGATGCCACGGCACTCACTCTAGCCTGGGCAACAAAGCAAGACTCTGTCTTAAAAAAAAAAAAAATAAGTCCTCATAGCCTCATCTTAATCTATAGACCCAGACTCTGGACACATTAATCTCAGTGTTGAAATGAGGAAGTTTATGTTGTATTCCTTAAGAAGGGAGAGCTAGAAGGGGAACTTTTTATAATTCAGAGTCTCTTACCTGGCTATTAGGTGGCCACAAGATCTTCAGCCAGTCTGCTCAGTTTAAGTACTTCTAGGCCATCCCATTCTTTTTATCAGATTGTTGGGTAAAAAATTTAAAATCTTCTGCTAACCCTGAAAATTTTCTCCACAAATATAGAAAAGAACAAAAACAGCTTTATTATTGAATAAATATTAACAGAACTGTACAGTGAGCACCACAGACAATCCACCAAGGAGACTGCAGACTGAAGGAAATCTTACTCTTTTATATACCCAGGCATATATATCATCCATTACTGTACATTTGTGTTCTTACATAACAATAACTTGTCCTCATGTTACACAACTTTACCAGTACCATATGCTATACTTAGTTCATCCTAAACTCTTCTGGTAATATGGGTGCCCATCTGTGTTACTTAATTGCCTTTATCCAAATGAAAAATAAAACTTCTATCTTTATAATAGTTAGGTAGTTAGCCAGGTACCCAGGTGAAACTTCCATAGTGATAGGAAGACATGGCTTTATGTTCCTTGATGCTTACATTTCAAAGAGATGGCTCCAGGGTACTTAAGAAAACATTTCTGAGTTGTAATGCTGACATAAAGCTTTTTTAGCCTTTAGAAAGATTTGCTTATATATCAGAGGATAGAGGTAAGATTTACAATTAGAAGTCTTTTCAAGCCAAAGATCTAAGAAAAGGGAAAGAGGAAAAAGTCTTTCTCCTTTATGGCACCAGGGAAAATTGGGAAAAAAAAATTAAACTCTTACAGCTTACTTGGGCACCTACCTGATTAGTAAAGAAATAAAGAAGAAATTGTATAGTAAAGAGAAACAATATTAAATTTACCGACATGATATCTTTATTAAAAGTTGCCCTTAGATTTATATTGCATAGCTAGTTGGATACCTTGGGATTAAAAGGTTACTTAACCTGCCTTATGTAATCACCTCTTTTAAATTCTTTTAACCTGTGTGGAATGATGATGTTCCTCTTGTTTGTTTTTTTTTAAATACAAAACTAATACTTTATTCAGTAAAAATAAAATTTAAAAATTTTGATGATTAGAGTGCTATTTTTTTTTATTTTTATTTTTTTATTTGTAAAATTTTGTAGAGAAAAACAGAACTAATACTCTTTAAGGGCTCCATGAGTTATCCAGATCCTCTGGAGATCAAAATAGTTTGTAAAATTATAATGTTCTGAGTAAAATTAATACAGTTTTAAGAATGTATTCCAATAGTATTTTTATAAAGAGCAGTCTGTCCTAAAATCTAGAACAAAAGGCCTCTACTGTAGTCATACAAGATAAAACATGATCCAAAACTGAACGAACATCAACTTTAAAAGTTTTAATTTTTTGTCCCAATTTTAAATTGTTATCAACATTGAAAGGCAGAGAAAAGTTCCATTTGTTCAAATTATGTAGGCTGAGTATTAGCATTAAACTTTTCCTTGTTTCCTTCCAGTCTTTACATAATACTTTACATGGTTGTAAATGTAATACAGGTATAATTTTGTGCCTTTTGCCCTTCTCCATTTTTTAACTGTAACCTTATCCTACTTGAATCTCTTTAGCCTGAGTCCATATCTATGCTACTAGAAGTGGCTTATCAAAATCTGTGCTATGATTTAATCCTTGCCAGTAGATGTGAAACTTAAGCAGTTTACCTTATGTTAATGTGGACTTTCTAAAGACTAGTCCAGAAGTGTTTTCTATTTGCTCTTACTTAAAATGACTTAATTTTTAAAATTTTATACTTTTAGCTCTTTTATATTCTCCACTGTTATATCTTTTTAACTATAATTATCTCCCTATGATTGGCTTGTTTGTAAATTATCCTTTTGCAAAATATTAATTATGAACTTTTAGCAGCTTAATAAAAATTTAGTAGATTGAATATATAGGAATTTTGACAGAGTTGACTTGTTAGGATAATTGTAATAAAAGACCAAAACTATAAATTTTTAAATTCTTATTTGAAGTTCAGTGAAAAAAAAAAAAGATTATGTAATATGCATGTAATTGTGCTTTTTAAATGCCAGAAAGAAGCCAGGCGCGGTGGATCACGCCTGTAATCCTAGCACTCTGGGAGGCCGAGGTGGGCGGATTGCTCGAGGTCAGGAGTTCGAAACCAGCCTGAGCAAGAGCGAGACCCCATCTCTACTATAAATAGAAAGAAATTAATTGGCCAACTAATACATATATAGAAAAAATTAGCCGGGCATGGTGGCGCATGCCTGTAGTCCCAGCTACCTGGGAGGCTGAGGCAGGAGGATTGCTTAAGCCCAGGAGTTTGAGGTTGCTGTGAGCTAGGCTGACGCCACGGCACTCACTCTAGCCTAGGCAACAAAGTGAGACTCTTTCTCAAAAATAAATAAATAAATGCCAGAAAGAAAATAGGCCAAGATGTTCACAATATCGCAGTGATAAATAGTTTTTTTCAACTTTATATCCATCTATACTTTGTAAGTGTTCTTCAGTGGGTATATCTTTTTATGATTAGAAGAAAATAATAATGTAAGTAAGGAGAGGTTATGCCAGCAATAGCAGTGATATTTGTCATTCTTGTACTTACTATGCAACATTTCTGAGAGTCAGGACTTTACACTAAAAACATGACTTAACTATTGGAGTTTCTCTAAGAGCTGATATCCCTGCAACAAAAAAGAGTATATGTTCTAGATGATGTTTTTACACAGAGTGGTTCCTCAGGATGCATTATATGTCTCTTAACTACTCTTGACTCTTCTATCCTTGTCAGTTTTTCTCAGTATTCTAACTACTTCAGGCTTTAGGGAAAACTATTTATAAAAATGCACATGAGTTTAATAAAAACCAGTACATGGCCGGGCGCGGTGGCTCAAGCCTGTAATCCTAGCTCTTTGGGAGGCCGAGGTGGGCGGATCGTTTGAGCTCAGGAGTTCGAGACCAGCCTGAGCAAGAGCGAGACCCCATCTCTACTATAAAAAACACAAAAGAAATTAATTGGCCAACTAAAATATATATAGAAAAAATTAGCCGGGCATGGTGGCACATGCCTGTAGTCCCAGCTACTTGGGAGGCTGAGGCAGCAGGATTGCTTGAGCCCAGGAGTTTGAGGTTGCTGTGAGCTAGGCTGACGCCACGGCACTCACTCTAGCCTGGGCAATAAAGTGAAACTCTGTCTCAAAAAAAAAAAAAAAAAAACCAGTACATTTATGAATCTTCTATTTTAGCCCCTTCTTTCTCCAAGTCAGTGGTTATCTCTTACTCTTACAAATGGTCTTTTTTCCAATAATGTAAAAATTTGCTAAAATCTTGAAGTCACTGTTACTTTTTGTTTGTATTATCATTTTATATTTCAAAGGAGCAGATATTAAATATTCCTATAAGTATTTAGTTCTCATGAGGAGTCCAAGTAATCATGAATCCCATTCAAAGGTTATTACTTGCCCTGTGGTGTGTTAATGCAAGACAAGGAAGAAACAATCTATGTCTGCTTTGGGAATGTCGGTAATACCACTTTTGCACAGAGCAGCTATTATTTGTTCAGTCATCACATTTGAGTGCCCACCCTGTGCAATGGACAGAGAAAAGAACAAATCTGAGACAATATCTTAAATTTAATTCCCCCATTCTAGCTAATTCAGTGTTAATTGTCCTATCAATCAAGAAATTTGTCTCTCTCTCTTCCCCCCACCCGTTTCCTTCCTCTCTACTTCCCTCTTCATTTCCTTCTGCCAACCCTTCCCGGTACCCTGCACACCTGAATTTTACTGCACTTCTTCAGTTATGGTGGTAAAGGGGATGTATTTCATAATCTCACTAGGCAGTAGGTACGTGTATATCAATGTTCAGTTTTTAAAAGGACTATCTCCTAAAGAGGTGTATGCTCTTTCTGTCCCTCTTTTTCTGAATTATTACTTAAATCAAGACATTAATTAGCCACTTGAACAAGGCGAGTAACAATTCCTGCTGAGTAAGTAGCTGCTAAAAAAAAAAATGTTAAATGAAAGAAATGTTTTTTGGTTGGTTACATTTGTGGGAAGAAAAGTTTATCTATATCAGGGGTCCTCAAACTTTTTAAACAGGGGGCCAGTTCACTGTCCCTCAGACCATTGGAGGGCCGTTGGAGAGTGCAGCACACATTCCACACATGCGTACTGTGGGCCCGGGATGAGTCAGCTGCTAAGCAGGACAGGCAGTGGCCGCAAAAACACCTGGCAGGCCAGATAAATGTCCTAGGCGGGCAGCATGTGGCCTGCGGGCTATAGTTTGAGGATGCCTGATATATCTTACTTTGGTTTTTGTTGATTAGAGGAAACTCCTCCTTAGTTTATAATTGATCCCAAAGAATCCTCCAGAAAGTGTTTTTCCTCTTTTCTGTGAATGGAATTTAGAGCTAAATTCATACAAATGTGAAATAAAGTAAAATTTAAAATGTATAGGTTCCTCAAACTCTGTAACTCTTGACAGGATTCTGTTATGAAAGCAGAATTAAAGTCACAAGCATTTTGGAGGATAGATACAAAACAGACTGGTTATATATATATATATATATATATATATATATATATATCTCAAATTAGAGGATCTATTAAAAAATAAAGAGACGACTACAAAATATACATATTCAGTAGCAGGCTTTGAGGCAATAGCATATTTAAACGCACCCACGTTTCTGTACTTTGATTGAGTAGGCTACAAAGGAAGAATAACCACTAGTCTACTAATGTTTTCTTGTTCATTATGGTTCCTGAGAAGAGTAAGAATAATTGGTTTGAGGTGTGTGTAAGAAAGATTTACAGAGTATATTTTATGATGGTGCAGTAATTTTGAGAAAAAGATTGTTAAATGTCTCCTTTTCCTGTTCCCAGAAACACATTGTGTTCACATTCTACTGTTCTACCAAAAAAAGATTTGAGGCTGTCCCAGAATCTCAAAGAATGATCTTATATTTCTGTAGGCAATCAGATTAGATGAAACCCTTCAGTTTCATGCTTACTCGCTTTTGGAAATGTCTCTACTAAGTGGCCTTTCTTTGACGACTCTTTCTACCCATCCACCTGTAGCACCTCACTCCTATCTGTTGACTCATAAATTGCCTTCTGCAGGATCTTTTTAATATTATCTCTTTACTATCTGATGGGTAAATTATCTTTCACTTGCACATCTAGGTGTTGAATGATTCTTCAGAATTTATAGGCCAGATTAAATTTTTTTTTTGAGACATAGTCTCACTCTGTCACCCTGGTTAGAGTACAGTGGGGTCGTCATAGCTCACTGCAACCTGAAACTCCTGGGAGCAAGCAAACCTCCTGCCTCAGCCTCTCAAGTTGCTAGGACTACAGGTGCACGCCATGACAACTGGCTACTTTTTCTATTTTTAATAGAAACAGGGTCTCACTCTTGCTCAGGCTGGGCTTGAACTCCTGAGTTCAAGCAGTCCACTCACCCTCCCAGAGTGCTAGAATTACGTGGTGAGCCACCATGCCCAGCCAAGCCAGATGAATTTTTAAAAGTCCTTTGTAAGTTTAAATCATCCATCTAGAATTTTTAGTACAATGGAATAATTCAGTAAAAATTATCTTTTTTTTCTTTTCACCTCAGCAGTATGAAAAGCTAGGCCAACAGTATTGATCTGAGATTAAAACTGAATGTTGCAGAAGTGCCGCCTGCGTAATGAAACCTTAATCAGAGTGTCCTTTTCTTGTCTAGAAACCTTAAAAAACTGAATTCTGAACATATTTTTTATAGCTTGAAGGAACTTTAGATACTTAGTCTAATTCTTACAATTTATAGTTGAATATAATGTAGGAGCCTGAGAAGTGTTGATTTGCTTAAGATCACACAGTTGGTTAAAAGTAGACCCAAGTCTAGAATTGGCTCACAAGCCAGTTTTCTTATGTAAACTCTCACCATATACTGAATTACATGTCTTGGTATGTCCTAACCATGAGAGAGGAAAACCTAGGAACCTAGGATACTGTCCTAACCATGAGAGAGGAAAACCTAGGAAGCTAGGATACTGGTTGGAAAGCTATGAGTTTGTCCCTAAGACATTTACCATTGCAATCTCTGAGCTTTAACGACACAATTGTTTACTTGATCAGCCAATTATCTCCTTTTTTCTACTAAATTTTTTTGGTTTGATTTTTTTTTTTTTTTTTTTTTTTAGAAACAGGGTCTTGCTTTGTTGCTCAGGCTGGAGCACAGTGGCACGATCATAGTTCACTGCAGCCTCAAAATCCTGGGGTTCGAGCAATCCTCCTGCCTCAAGCTCCCAGGTGTTTTTTTGGGGGCGGGGGGACAGAGTCTTGCTCTGTCACCCTAGCTAGAATGAGGTGGTGTCATCTTAGCTCACTGCAACCTCAAACTCCTGGGCTCAAGCAGTCCTCCTGGTTCTGCCTCCCAAGTAGCTGGTGCTACAGGTGTGTGCTCACCATGCCTGTCTAAATCTTTTTATTTTTTGTAAAGACAAGGGTCTCACTTGTGCTTAGGCTGGTCTCAAACTCCGGGCCTCAAGCAATCCTCCTGCCTTGGCTTCACCAAATGCTGGAATTACAGGCATGAGCCACTGTGCCTGGCCTTGAATTTGAATTTGAATATCAACCTAGACCTAATATTTATTTCCCAGCATGACTTTGCAGTGGCAAGTAATGGGCTTCATCTTTTATTTCAGCACAAACATCTGTAACTGCACCAAAGACGTGGAAGAAACCAAAAGATCGGACCCGAACCACTGAAGAGGTGTTAGAAGCAGAATTAGAGGTAAGAGGTATCAGATCACTGGCTCATCTTCACAGCAGTGGTACTGTTTCATAGATAGGTGTGGGTTTATATCTCTTTCTTGAGATGCTGTTTTTCAAGCAAAACTTGACATATTAAATTCAGAGACTAATATTTTCAAGTCCATAATATTAGAATTTTTAAAAGATTTTTAGTAGATATTTAATTTCATTGAATTCTAGTTTTTCTTTCAGACTACCTCTTCTAAAGTGGCAGACTTTTGGTTAATCCTCCCCCTCCTCGTAATTGAATTTTTCTTTGTATTAACTTGATAGAAAACTAAACTAGTGAACAAAAATGGAGAGTTTTTTTAAAAACACTCATTAGCAATGTTGGTAGAAATCATCCAGTACATTTTAGGGAAGTTCATTTTGAATCTGTCATCTGTTAACTACGTCCCAGTAACATATGGTTTGTCTGTGTTAAAATAAGCCATGCCAGATTTTGCTGTAGTTTCAAACATACCAAGTCTAAGAGATGATGTGAGGAAGAAACAAGAAGTTTAGGCCTAAGAATTGCTCTAACAATTTCTTAGTCTGTAGCCTCAGCATCCTTAGTGTTGTGTGCTGAAGTTTATAAATGAAGAGTAGTAAGCAATCTATATGTAGCTTTTTTCTTTAACTATTCTTATATCTACTTTATTAAAATAATTTATATTGAAGGTTCAAAATGATATATTAAAATGTAGAAAGTATTTAAGGTAACTTTAAATGTATTTACCTCATAAGGCTTTTCTAGCTAGTTATAATTCTTACCCTCTTCAAGCAGCTAACAGTCCCCCTTTGTTGCTTCCCCTGTCCTATCATTGCTCTTACATGATGCTGTGTTGATGTCACAGTTAGTCCCATAGCAACCACTAAAATGTTGCATGGGTGTGATTTCCTTGTGGTTATGTAGGGGTAAAAATTGGCAGTAAGTTATTGAGGTGCAAATAGTTGCTGTACTCTTCTTGGAGCTGAACAAGAAAATGTTGCTCCTGCAACGAGTAAAATACCTTCCAAAGGCAGGGGAATCACATACATTCGTGGTATGGCTGTAAAAGCTTCAAAAACTAGTTTCTTTTTAGATTCAGCTGGTTTTCTATTAGTTGTCTTTCCTTATACTTCATGTTCTTTTGCCCTGTGGCTAGATTTCTAAGCATTATTGAATATAAGATAGGCTGCCACTCCCATGCCTTCAAATATTTATCCTGTTTTTTAGCTTGGGGACTAGCAAATTTCTTTTGTAAAGAAAGATCCACGTGGTAAATATTCTAAGCCTTGTGGACTATATGATCCATGTCACAATTCCTTAAATCTGCCATTGTAGCCCAAAAGCAACCATCAACAATGTGTGAATGAATAAAGTATGGCTATATTCCTATAAAACTTTGTTGATGGGCACTGTTATTTGAATTCATGTGAAACATACTTTTAATTTTTTTCAGCTTACAAATGTAAAAGTCATCCTTACCTTGCATATGATAGGAAAGCAGGTGTTGAGTCAGAATTGGCGTATGGGCCATAATTTGCTATAAACCTGCTTTAGCTTATTCCTTTAAACATGAGAACTGTTTTGAATCCTTTCGAACTAATCACTTTTTCCTTAATGCTATAGTTTAAAATTAAAACAAAAAGTATTTGGTCATTTACCCATGGACTTCTTTCAGAAATTGTACTCCCTGCCTTTCCTAAAATTGAACATTTCTTAGAGTAGTAAATGTTAGGTGCCATTTTCTTCATTCCCACTGATCAAGCTCTCCCTTTCCTTGATTATTTTCTCAGTCTTTAAAATAATTGTTCAGGTATCAGCCTATTTGGGGTTATATATTGGGTTGTTAAATCATCACAGATACTTTATCAAGTGCTTGAAATTATAATCTAGAATATCAAGGGTGGAGGATGGTTTCCGTCTTAAAATTATTGGTTAAGACATCTTAAAATTGTTAAATTTTAGGATGTTTCTTCAATTATTACATACATAGTTGTCAGTCTGATTTTCTAGCACTTTTTAAAAACTCATTGCGTTAAGTAGAGTGTGTTTTCAAGTAAATTCTTAACAGCTTCCTATAAAAGGTTTCCCTTTGTCCAGCAAAGGTAGGGTGCTTTCTTTCATTAGTCTTGTTTTCTAAGTAAACAATTTAGGGACTGTTAGGTACTTACAGCCTAGTCGAATAGGGTTAACATTTAATTCAGTTATTTTTGTTGATTTCTTTGAAATATCCCACATAAAAATGTGCCTTAGACACTTCAGTGATTCTGTGTTCTCTGAATTATGGTTTGTTATTCATGGAATGAGTTTATTTATATTTCTTTTTCCAGTTAGAAATTGAATTTCGAAGTAATGTAGCCTCTGTTTATATATGATAGATAGTTGTTGATTTTAGGTACAGAGAAGATGTAATATATTTTCTTCTAATAACATTTTTTCCATAGTTTACAAGATCTGAAATAAGAATTCTATATCATTGTACAATGTATTTGCCCTGCTCTTTAATAAGTTTAAGTGCTGTTTACATACATTCTAAATTATTAAAGATCTTCTTGATGACCTGCACTTAATTATACAATGGTATTATAAGTTCATTATGAATTAATTTAGACTATAGTAGAGAATGAAATTTTTAAAAGTGAGGCTGCTGATTGATGATTCATATGTGGTAGATCTGTTTTTCTCAAAGTTTAAAAGATATCTACTTTCTGCCATGTTTTATAAAAAGAAATCATTTCCAGATTCATTTTCCTGGAATTTTATATAAGTCTTTCTTTTCATAGTTTCTCTATACTCTCTTCCCTCTGGTAGGGGGGTGTGTGTGTATATATTTGCAAAAACTTTATTTCCATTATAGAAACGGCCTGAAAACCATCTGTTTCCATGATAGCATGTTAAAATCTAATGTCTTTTCTCCATGATCTAATATATGGTAAAAGAAAATTTACTGATATTATATCTGTTATAATACTTCTGTCAAGTAACAAAGTAGCATTTGTCACTCAAATTTTCTTTAAAACATAATTGCAAGGCCAGGCGCGGTGGCTCATGTGATTGCTCAAGGTCGGGAGTTGGAAACCAGCCTGAGCAAGAGCGAGACCCCATCTCTACTATAAATAGAAAGAAATTAATTGGCCAACTAATATATATAGAAAAAATTAGCCGGGCATGGTGGCGCATGCCTGTAGTCCCAGCTACTCAGGAGGCTGAGGCAGGAGGATTGCTTGAGCCCAGGAGTCTGAGGTTGCTGTGAGCTAGGCTGATGCCATGGCACTCACTCTAGCCTAGGCAACAAAGCGAGACTCTGTCTCAAAAAAAAAACATAATTGCATGTATCAATTGGGGTGAACCACTTTCTGATATATGCAGCACTCTTTTACACAATCCTTTGTTGAACCAGCCCCAATTTTTAATTCTTCTTATAGTGTGAATTTATCAAAAGACTTAAAGTTCATGGAAAGCTTTGCCTCAAGGAGTTTTGATGATTCACGAGGCCCTTGGAAAGCCATTTTGTTTGATATCTGATACGAGATGGTCCAAAATAATTTGGGGGATAACTTCAGTTATTTTCTGCCGTTTAAAAATAGGCCTAATACCCCAGAACCCAGATTTCTCCCTCGGAAAATACGTTCTGAGCAATTTTTTGTATATGATAAGATTTTTCTATATATGTTAGGTCACAGCCTCAGAGAGGTCTAAGAACCAATAAACAAAATAGATTTTAAGTAACAAGTGGCCTTCTTGTAAAAATGAGATATGATCAGCTTTTTAAGTCTTACACATGCTTTAAGCTATTTCCTGAACTCTCCATTTCACAGCCAGAGGACAATACCAGAAAAAACCCTCTGATGTTTCTTTTTATATTTGCTGAGCTTTAGTGGCAACAGTAGGAGTGCTTGTTTTAGATTTCTTACTAGGACTCTTTCATGTCCATCAGGTTCCAAGGATTAACAGTTCTTTCCATTCTAACCTTTGGTATATTTGGATATTATTAGTCTCATGTACTTCAGTACTCATTTGAATTGTCTGTCTTATCCCGGGTGTTGAAATGAGAAAAGTATTTTTTAAAAACTACCATTCTAGTACCATATCCTGAACACAGACATTGCTATCTTGAATGACATGTTTTTCTATCCTTTTTGAAGGGACAGATGTAGATCTTTATGTATATTTACACATGTGAAAAAAAGTAACCTCTTTGTTCACTTACTAGCCTAAAGTTGAAGAGGACCTTTCAGTTGACAGAGTACTCGAATCTGAACAAGATAAAATGAGCCAAGGGCTTCATCCTGAAAGAGACCCCTCTGACGTAAATAAAGTGAAAACTGTGGAAGAAAATGGAGAAGAAGCTGAGCCTATACGTAATGGTGCTGAGAGTGTTTCTGAGGGTGAAGGAATAGATGCTAATTCAGGCTCTACCGATAGTTCTGGTGACGGGGTCACATTCCCATTTAAACCAGGTAAGTTTGTCCCAGCCTTCCTGTGTGCCTCTTTCCTTCTCCCTTCACTGTGCTGGAACCTTAGAGAAATGTTGCCTCCTCATACAGAGATACTAGATGGAAGGAAGATATTCATCACAATGTAGTATTTACAGAATAGATCATCAGGCCTAAGTTAGTGGGTAGCAAATCCAGAGAGCTCTGTGTTGGCAGAAATGATATCTGATGATTGTATTCTCCTTTTACTGGCATTGTAAGAGCAGCTGGCAAAGGAATCTGTCAGTGCCAGGCTGGTGGAATTTGTTAAGAGAAATTTAATTTTATTCATTTTAATTGAAAGGAGTATTACAGATATGACCAGGACCCTTGAGATTGTGTTGCTTATCATTTCACAATCTGTGAACTCAGTTTATTAACAGAAATCACTCTGTAGAACTGAACTCTGATACAATAACTCAGAAACAGTATGGCTGAGTTACTGTGTAT
>VSMD01018176.1:0-30058 GCA_008750895.1 Mirza zaza | reverse complement strand
GTGGTATATGTATACCATGGAGTACTATTCAGCTCTAAGAAACAACGGTGATATAGCACATCTTATATTTTCCTGGTTAGAGCTGGAACCCATACTACTAAGTGAAGTATCCCAAGAATGGAAAAACAAGCACCACATATATTCACCAGCAAACTGGTATTAACTGAGCAGCACCTAAGTGGACACATAGGTACTACAGTAATAGGGTATTGGGCAGGGGGGAGGAGAGAGGGGGGCGGGTATATACATACATAATGAGTGAGATGTGCACCATCTGGGGGATGGTCATGCTGGAAACTCAGACTTGTAGGGGGAGGGGGGAAGGGGCATTTATTGAAACCTTAAAATCTGTACCCCCATAATATGCTGAAATTAAAAAAAAAAAAAAAAAAGAAGGCTGTTGACACATGTTAAGTGACAAGGGAAGGATTCCTACTGAGTATATTTTGTGTCCATATGTCTTCTGAATTGGCTGGCCCACAGAAGGTCTTCAGCTAGGGAGCTCCTCACAGGAAGGAGAAGGTGAAGTCTCAGGCCCCCAACAGAGGTTCAGTCTGCAGTTTGGGGAGGTGGGGGGGTAGGGGTGATCAAATGGGTTCAACTTATCAATGAGGCAGAAAGCTGAGTATCTTCAAGTGTTAATGGGACAACCTTAAGAAGGCCAAACTGGCAGTTGGCAAGGAGAGTGTCAGATGGAGCCAAGGAAGCAAAAGACGAAACCAAATCGCCAAGACCAAAGGAGGCCTAAGGGGCAGTGGCTGAGCTTGGGGCATCAGGACGAGGGCTTGGAGGCCCGGGTGTTGTTGTCCATATTAGGAGGAACAGAAGAGGACTCACAAGACACATGAGCCAAAGTCAAGGAGCCCAGCCCCGTGAAATAATGGGCCAGGAACCTTGGTGGGAGGACCCTGGGTAGCAAGGTAAGCCCCTGAGCCTGGAGGCAGGGCCATGCTGAATGGGGACAGGGCAAGGAGGAGAGCAAGGGAGGCAGCTGGAAGTCCAAAGAAGCCAGGGATTGAAGAGGGGAGTCAGTGAGACACAGCAACTTTAGCGACCAAGAGCCAAGAAAGGGTGGGCTGGTGACCCTCTGAGCACCAATCCACACTTTTCACCTGATCGTTCTCAGTCTGAAACTTACTCATTCACCTCCAAGGGTCTTCCACGGCCCCTCATTTGATTCTACCCAGTCTGAAAGAAATTGTACCACAGCACAGGCTGCTGGCAGGCCACCAAAATCTATTTAAATGCCTCTTGTTCCTGGGCACACAGCTAGCTGACATGCCACGGTCTCTCTTGCTTTAGGAAAGGCCATGGGACTGAGTTCCAGCCAAAGCAAAGTGAGCTTCATGAAGCAAATCGCTTCCAGGCCTAGGCTGTAAGATCTCCCACAAATACACCTCCCAACATTTGTGCTTCCTAGAAACCAGAGGCTGAGGATGGCAGAGCCTCCTTCAGCCGGGATCCCTCATCGTCAATGGGAAGCAGAGCCCTGTCCTCCCAGCTTTGGCCTCAGAGCATCTGTCCCCAACTATTAGAAGAGGAAGAAATACACTCCCATCACCTTGGGGTGTATTTGTCAGAGCAGTGCAGCCAACCCTAAGTACTCAGTGTGCCCAGAGATTCTCCAGTCCCCAGGAGGATTATCACAGAGAAAATGCCCCAAAGTATCCTTTATGGATGTTAGGTGTACGACCATCCATGGATACACACAGAGACTGTTTCCACGGCGATACTAGGTCCACTAGGTTGCTCGTTTGTCCTTTGTTTGAAATGTGGACTTTTTCCCCCATATAGACAGTGTTAGAAATAACAGGTCCTCACTCCTACACCTGCTTAACCTGCAATAGCAAAAGCAGGAGTTCAGTGCAGTCCACCATCATTTATAATATCTCTTTGCCCAGTGTCAGGTGGTGAAGATAACAGGAAATTGGGAAGGGAAAACCAGACATGGCTTCTGTCAAGTCAAAATTGATGGAAGGGGATTTTTGTAATGTTACCCCAGGTTTAAAAGGAGATCAATGCTCTTTTAAGTCCTAAAGGCCCAAGAATCTTGCTAGAAGGGAGAATAAATGTAGACCTGAAGATGGCTAGCAAAGAATATCAATCCTCACAATGCAAGATGTCTGATTTTTTTAAAAAAGAAATTTAGGAGTGACCAAATTAAAAAAAACAAACAAACAAAAAAACCCCTCAGAACACAAAAGCAAGGCAATTCCATTACTTTCTTCCCTCTCTCCAATCCTAGAATGCCTGTGTTTCCTCTACCCATCCTAGCAGCAGAGATGGGGGCTAGGGTAAGAATAGCAGAGGTGGGCTGTGCCCAGGGCAGCATGTGTGGAGAGAGGAAGGGGGATTCTGGGTGGGAATTCTCTGCTACCTCAAAGAGCACCCATGGCCTGAGCATGAAGCCCTGCATTTGCGAGGGCTTCTAGGCATGGGGGTTCTAAGCCAGGGTGCAATGCTTCCCTTTTCATCCTCACCACCCCAGGGCTATGGAATTCTATCAAAAGGAGCCCAAAGCACAGAACAAATTGAATGTTTTCTGGGAGTTTGGGTTTTTTTGTTTCGTTTTGGTTTTTTGAGACAGAGTCTCGCTCTGTTGCCCAGGCTAGAGTGCCATAGCATAAGCCTAGCTCACAGCAACCTCAAACTCCTGGGCTCAAACAATCCTCCTGCCCCAGCCTCCCGAGTAGAAGGGACTACAGGCATGTGCCACCACACTCAGCTAATTTTTTGTATTTTTGGTTGCCTGGCTAATTTTTTTCTATATTTTATTTTATTATTATTTTTTTGAGACAGAGTCTCACTTTGTTGCCCAGGCTAGAGTGAGTGTCGTGGCGTCAGCTTAGCTCACAGCAACCTCAAACTCCTGGGCTCAAGCGATCCTACTGCCTCAGGATCCCGAGTAGCTGGGACTACAGGCATGCACTGCCATGCCTGGCTAATTTTTTCTATATATTTTTAGTTGGCCAATTAATTTCTTTCTATTTTAGTAGAGATGGGGTCTCGCTCTTGATCAGGCTGGTTTTGAACTCCTGACCTTGAGCAATCCGCCTGCCTGGACCTCCCAGAGTGCTAGGATTACAGGCGTGAGCCGCCGCGCCCGGCCTTTTTTCTATATTTTAGTAGAGATGGGGTCTTGCTCTTGCTCAGGCTGATCTCGAACTCCTGAACTCCTGACCTTTTTTAAAAGCAATCCTCCCGCCTTGGCCTCCCAGAAGAGTGCTAGGATTACAGGTGTGAGCCACCATGCCAGGCTGATTTCTGGGGGTTCTGTAAACGTTGGCTTGAAAGAGCTTCAGAATCAGACTCCTCCCCACCCCAGGCCCACAGCAAGCACCTGAGGTACCTCCAATGGGCTCACTGCAGAAACAAAGGGTACAGCTTTTGGGAATTACTGTGCTGTAGGAAAATAAAATATGCTTTCTGGGTCACCATTTTCTTCTCCCTTGAGAAGAATTAAAGTCTTCCTCTGTGTGCCAAAGAGAAGAAGCACAATGTCCTGTTTACTTCTAGAAGTCATCCCCTCAGGGGCTACTCCAGCAAGAGGGTACAAGGAGGGGGATTAAATCTCAAATTCCCATAACAATATTACCAGGTTTGCCACCCACATTAAACTTGATTCTAAGGGGTTTTTGAGTATTTTTGAGAACAAAATCCATCTTTGAAGTATGAAATGTGCTGCCATGAAGGATTTTCAATAATATTCGCCTGGTCAATGCATCAGAGGCAATCTATACAAGGAAATTCTCCTCTTGTAACTTCTTACTATAAAACAAAACAGAAAACTAATAATCAACTAAAATTAGTCCAGGCTCTCCAGTCTCTGCAATATTTCAGAAGTCCCCTTTCCATTGAATTCCGTTTATTACCTGAGTAACTGGGGCCCTCTCTAAAGCTTCCCTTTACATCAGCACTGGGGAATCCCGCAAAACCCCAGAATGATTCATCTTCCTACCTGAGGCAAAAAAGTTTCTCTAGCCTAGGTCAGCATTTGGTTTGTGGGTGAAGGTCTTTCCCTAATGTAGTTTTCCAAAGGTTACCAAAGCATAAAAATCATCTGGATGGCCTATTAAAAATATCGGTACCTTAGCCTCAGCACAGCTGGAGCAATGAAAGTTTTCCTGCCAACCTCTACTCTTGGTGTAACCAGGAGTCAGTCGGAGATCTCTCTTTCCAAAGTGCAGAACTAATAATGTTTGTCCATTCACTCATTTATTTATCCATTTAATAAATATTTCAGGACTGGGCATGGTGGCTCATACCTATAATCCCAGGACTTTGGGAGGCTGAGGCCAGAAGTTCAAGGCCAGCCTGGGCAACATATCAAGACCCCTATCTCTACAAAAAATAATTAGCTGGGCATGGTGGTGCATGCAGACTGTGCTGGGAGGATTGCTTGAGCTGCAATCACACCACTGCACTCCAGCCTGGGTGACAAAGCCAGAGCCTGTCAATCAATTAATCAATCAACCAACATTTCTGGAGTGTCTATATGCCAAGCAACATTCTAGGTACTGGGTCTGCAAGAGTAAATAAAATTGATATGGCTTCTGTCCTTGTGGAACAGATTGCTGGTGGTTACAGATGGTAATGAAATAAACCAGCAAATACATAATCACACATTGTGAGAAACGCTATGAAGAGGAAGTGCCATGAAGGTACAGTGGCAGAGAACAGTGGAGGGAGCCACTGGATAAGGTGGCCTTGAGTACACCTCTCTGGGCTAGTGACAAGCATACCTGAAGGTTATAATGTGCACATCCCAAGAAAGGGGGAAGAGGAGAGTTTTACAGGCATGGGGGCAGCATGTGTTAAGATCCCTAGGTAGAGGCTGAGCAAGGTGGCTCATGCCTGTAATCCTAGCACTCTGGGAGGCTGAGGTGGGCAGATCGTTTGAGCTCAGGAGTTCGAGACCAGCCTGAGCAAGAGTGAGACCCTATCTCCACTGAAAAAAAGGAAAAATAGAAAGAAAGGAGCTGGACAACTATAAATATACACAGAAAAAATTAGCTGGGCATGGTGGCGCATGCCTGTAGTCCCAGCTACTCAGGAGGCTGAGGCAGAAGGACTGCTTGAGCCCAGGAGTTTGAGGTTGCTGTGAGCTAGGCTTATGCCATGGCACTCTAGCCTGGGCAACAGAGTAAGACTCTGTCTCAAAAAAAAAATAAATAAATAAAATATCCTTAGGTAGAAACAACTGCAGTAGGAAAAAGACTAATAAAAAAGATGGGATGGGATGGGATTTAGCATTTGATTGGATGTTGGATCCCTGATTCATCTAGGCATTGAAGTTGTCAAGGATGGCAGGCCCTGGGGTGGAGCAGTCAGTGAACCAGGTGCCAGATTTTCCTCAAATGAAATAAGCAAGAGTGTGGCATATAACAAAGAGAGCCACATAGCATGAACCCCATAGAAATAGAGTTTTTACACGTGGGTGGAGGAGTAAGAGTATGCAAACCACATGAAGGAACCAGAATGTTGAGCCCTGGGAAATGTCAGAAGAATGAGCCTTCTACACTTGAGAGGGAGGGTGGCAAGAAAAGCTGTGTCCTCAAGGGACTGTCAGAAAGGGAAGGAAAATGCAATGAATAAACTGAGAACATAAATGTTCATTTACCGAGGAGAGACCCAGTGGGCACAGGAGAGATTTTAGGAGGGGAGGAGAGGGGGAAGATTGAGTTTGGGAAGAGCAAGAACAGAGTAGAATGGGACTGAGAGAACAGGGTAGGCTAGGTTACTGGAGGCCCACCTTGGAGGATCACTAGAGCCAGCCAGCACATGGGCATGACTATTCCAAGACAGATCTAAGAGTTTTAATCCCAGCAATCACCCAGGGATTAGAGGTATGTGTATATGCATTTTTTTGGGGGGGGGTAATCCTAGTTTCCCATAAATAAGCAGCCTCCTGGACTTCTTTATCCAAGGAAGTCATAGTCAGGGGAGGAGGCCAGCAACAGAACTATCCTGTTGGGCAGCTTACACCATATGTTGGAGGTAGGAACAGTTTATGATGGGCTACCACACAGTTTAGAGCACTTTGAAGAAACGGTCCTGGGCTGTCCAAGGAAGTGTATCATAGATATGTAACATAGAAAGCTCAAACCATTGAAGGATAGAGTGCAACGTCATGAACAAAGATTAACAGGGTTGACCCAACGCAGAGAGTTGCAAAGAAGGGACTAAGACCTTAAACAGATCTACAGAGACGGCTGTCAAGGAGTAAGCAAGACAGACTTTGAAAAACAGTGCACTAGTGTGTGCCTTCTCAGAGGGAGACTAAAATTTTAGAGCAAATTTTTATTTAAAAAAAATTTTTTTAGGGACAGAGTCTCACTCTGTCACCGAGGCTGGAGTACAGTGGCACAATCACAGTTCATTGCAGCCTCCAACTCCTGGGCTCAAGCCATCCTCCTGCCTCAGTCTCCCACATAGCTGGGACTACAGGCATGTGCCACCTCGCCTGGCTAATTAGAGCAAATTTTACAGATGTCCCGAAAGGTAATGGGCACACTGGAGTCATATGGACCTTGAGTGAGTTACCTAATTTCTTTATATCTTTTCTTTGCACCATCCTCTGTTGAATGGGGATAATGTACATATTAATGCAGAATAGTAGTTCTTGGAATTTAACTTGAGATTAGCCTGAGATGCTAGTCCCAGATCTTACCTACTAAAAATTTCAGTTCAGTAGTTCTAGGGTGGGAAACACTGTCAGAGGACTATTAGGATCAAATGGGACATGTGCAAAATGTTTAGCACACCCCAGGCCCACGTTAGCTATTATAACCCATAAATAATATTTCCATTTGGGTGGATCTAACATGAGGAACAACTTCCTTTAGCACCACTGAAAATCAAACCAAAGTTAAAAACACCAGGTCTCATTACAGTTGTAAGGTACAAGCTTCCCCTTCATTTTAAAATACCAAAAAATCCTTGTATTTTCAAGAATACTTTAAGTGGATGATTTCATACTTCCAAATTACTCTTACTACCACTTTACAACGAGCAGATTATAAAGTGGTGTCAACAACACAACAAATCTAAAAAAGCTGTTGATGGAAAACCTGTGAAGGAGAGGTGTGAGGTTGTTTAATGCAACTTACGGCACATTGTACAATCAGTTATTTTGGGCAATGAAGTAAATAACTGCCTGAAGTTGAAGCATGGTGGAAATTAATTTTCAATGGGATTAGAAGGAAAATGTCTTTCCTTGGCAAACAGATGATTTCAACTATTTACCTCCAATACAAAAGTGTTTAGTGTTTGTGAAATAGCAACATAGTCAAAACATTTCTGAAAGCATGTTTTTAATGGACAATCTGAAAACATCCATGGGTTAAATGTGAATGGCACTATTTTAATGTCATGCAATATTTGATTTAGAAAATTCACAACTAAAGAATGTGGACAGTTTCTTGGGTTTTAATTGGATTCCTTTGTGTTTTAACAACCAACATCATCCCTGTTTTTTAATTTGTATAAATTTAGAAGGTACAATTTTGATACATGGATATATTGCTTAGTGGTGAAGTCTGGGCTTTTAGTATAGCCAGAACGCAAAATAGTATACTTTGTATCTATTAAGTATCTTCTCATGCCTCACCCCCAGCCCCCCACCCAATCACCCTTCTGAATCTCCAGTCTTATTTTTCCACATTCTATGTCCATGTGTACACATTTAGCTCCCACTTCCTGGTTTTATTCTCATCTAAAACTATTCTTCATAGATGAAACATGAATAGACTCTTGCTTGATGTATCCCCAGTGCTTGGCACATAGCAGGCTCTTATTTGGGTAGAATTAATATGGAAGTTCTAACATTCAGAATGGTTAAAGGTGGCAAAATAATTCTATTAAAAAGCTTACTAGGCTCCCAAATATTGGAGATTTCCTGCTGATGGGCAATTCAAATGGTATATGGACTTTTAATAGTTCTGTGAGATCAAAATACACATGATCGCCACTGAGGGAATACTGGAAGCTCTTGGTAACCCGCCTAAATACATTGGCTCCCCCAGAGGACTAAGGTGTTAGTAACTCTGACCTTCATTACAGCAAGACACTGGCCCCTGGTGGTGGCAGCAGACAAAGTCACCATTCTGAGAATCAGGCACAGTGCTGTCTATCCTCTGCTCCCTTACTTCTCACTCCCTGGAGACTTCACTATCGGGGGAAGAACATTAATTTTTATTTTAATTGTGGGAAGTATCTCCTATCTAAAGGGATAACATACACACAGACTTTCTAACATTAAGCCAAACTTTTCTGGAATGCATTTATTCCTTGTATCACCAAGAAATTCCTAAGACCTCTTTCAAATCCTGCAGAAATCAGCATAGTGCTAGACACATTGTAAAAACCCCAATAAATACATTAATTAAAATTTAAAACTTAAAAATGCAAGGATAATCTAGCAAAATATCAAATCTTTGACACACTGGTTCAAATTGCCCTATTAGAAAATTAATAGTTTTGAACTGAGTAAACTTAAGTCAAACTGTTCATAAATGCACATCCTTTCATGATACTTACATTTAAATTCTGGCTGTTTTAAATAAAAACCTAGTGCCTAGAAAAAATTTTTACTTAAAAAGATTTTTCTGAAAGGCCATAACATGTTAGATTTCTGTATTTAACTTCCTTTACATGATTTTATTCCTATATTATGAATAATGTAAAAAGTCACCAAGTATAACCACCCACATTGCAGATAGTTTATATTATATCATGCAAGTTTTAAATCTGGTTAAGTGGCACTACCTCTAGAAACCACCCAGCACTTCCCTTTTATGGAAAAAACAAAGCATCTAATTTTGTGAGGATTTTGCTCAAGTCTTTCAACAGGCTGTTTCTTAAACAATCAGAATTTGCTTCTGATTAGCTAAACTGTCCACAAAAACTTAACAAAATACTCTCCCTAGCGAATTCATCTGGCATGGGTTTTAACTTTCACATATCCTTTGCAAGATCGCACTAAACAGCAACTTAATTTTTAGATACTTGTAATTTCAGTTTTTTAAAAAAAAAAAAAACCCTAGAAATATTAATTTGTGTAAAAATAAAATGTCAATGCCAGGAAGGCACAGGTGGCTACATGAAGGTGAACTGCACTACCACATTTCAGATCCAAGCATTAGTCACCTTCGGGGTTGCCATGTACGATGAGATTTATAATCTGGATACTCTTGGGTGGTAGTTTCAAAAGACATTACTAATATGCAGAAAGCTTGCCAGCTAGCTAATGCTGGCAGTTACTGTTGAATGGTCAGTTAAATCTGTGATAATGGTTGGAAGTAGGTGGGATTACAAGATTGTAGATGTTTTTAGAAAAACTTGTGAATGAAAATGAATCCAAGTGTTTCATGTGAAGATGTTGAGCCACTTCTATCATGCACTTCTGTCTCGCAGCAGAAAATTTTGAAGATTAAAAAATAAAATGTTCCATCTCTCTAAAAAAACCAAAACAAAAAACCAAAAATCACTTTCAAATTCTGAGCTGGATTCATTTCAATTATAAATTTCAGAGACTGTAAAGGATCTCTAAGCAGAAGCATCTAACAATTTGCTCTATTTGAATCTATGCAAAATCCAATTTATATTTTTCAGCACAAAAGCCAAAACAATCTCAAAGCTTGTATATGTGTGTGTGTGGGGTGGGGGGAGGTTGATCTAAAGATTCTATTCTTACTGTGTGTATATATATTATACACACACATATATACGCACACTGAGAAAGCTGTGGAATCTACCATAAATCTGAAAAATGTCTAGCATGGATCAATTACAAAAGAATGTTATGTTCATACAAGTTTCATTAGTGAAGCTGATAAACCATCATGACTACATTATGTGCATTTTGCTGCATTTATTTTGCTTTTATCACCAATTTGTTGTGGAGATGAACATCTTTCTTAGTTAAATGTCTGTTCTCTATACTGAATGTCAAGGGCAGAGGTTCTTTTTATTAGCCTTATTTAGCACTGTGCACAGTAAATTCCAGTATATTTTGGAATAATAAACCATAGATATACACTAATCAGACTTTTTAGGTCTTAACTGATCCCTTAAATCCTGGAGCAGGAGAGTAAATCTACGAAAAGATATCATCACATACACCAAATGACTCACTGTTGGGTGTTGTCCAGAAACCAGGCTGTTGAATTTCCAGGACTGGGGGACTGGCTTTACCTTTCAGAGAGAAACTGGTTGTCCCAGTGACTGAATGCCTTAATGTAAAATTTCACTGAAGCTTCAAGTTCTTCGTTGAGCTCTGTTCAGAGATTTTGTTAACTCACAGAAAACAACCAAGTTTACAATGTGATACAGGGAATAGCCTGGAAAGCACTTCCTCACTATTGCCTGTAACTCCATTTTAAGCAAGAGTTGAAATTAGGATAACAGAGAAGACGGAGAAGATCAGTCTTTGGTGGTGGTAATACAGAGACAAGTACATTAAAATCGTGTTCTTTAATAAGTCAATTAAGAAAAAAGTAAAGGCACTTAAGATTTCATTCTTCTTGTGAAGGAAATAAAACATCAAGTTACGGAAGAAGGACTGCAAGTGTGGGACATCAGGTTCACACCTGTTTATGTATGGACGCTAGCCACAATAAATATGGTTGCTAGCTACAACTGAGAAAGGAGAACTACCAGACTTTAGATTGCTGTAGAACATAAAAGAATAATCTGGTCAGAATCTGTTTAAATTTGCTTCAGTTTTGAAACTAGTTAACATGTTCTATGTTCAGCTGATTTTTTAACTAATTTGTTTTCTAATAGAAGAGATGAATGGAAGGGTGAGTTAAAAATACAGTGGAGAATACTTTAATTCATGATTTTAATAATGTCTACACTACAGCATCAGTAATACCAGAATGCCACTTTAAGCACAGCAAAATTCCAAATTTTCATGTTTTTCTTGAACAAATTTTGATAAATCTTTGTTCTTACACAGATTTCTGATATGCTACATACTAAAAATGATCCACTCTTGACAGGTATTAAACATTTTATTGAAAGAGTTTAAAATAAAAAAAAATACACAAATACAGATTACATTATGATGGTATTCCATATGACAAAAAACAAAACAAATTTCTAAAGCAAACGTACTGGTACTGAACAAGCATAATATTTGATATCTAATCCAGGCTGCATATGCATAAAATGATCTGACCATATGGTTATGCAAAATAAATTTTTCTTAGAACACCAAAATCCCAACCATCCTCACTATCCACTGCCTATTCCCCTGGTGCGTATTTTGAGAGAACTTCTATATAATATAAAAACAATTGGCATGGGCACTTAAAGACTGTAAAAAAACAGAACATAATTAAAAACATATTTATAATGCATTTCTGTATAAAACATACACAGTAAATCTTATTAGTTAAAAAAAAGATTAAAAAACAAAAGACTACCCTGAATAATGGTTAAAACCTCACCATAGAAAAATGTTCATCATTTTATACATTAGTGGTAAAAGGCATTGATAGGTTTTTTGGGGGGTAGGTAGGGAAAATACCAAATTTAAAGAAGCCATTCATTTAAAATTTGTTTAAAGTTGTGGGTAATAATTCATTGCTTACCCCTTCTCAAAATATTTTATTATGAATACTCTTTCTAATACTTAACTACAGGACAACAGAAAAGAATAACCTGAAGAAAGTATTTCTCAAAATGAGGCCCAAAGACACAATAGAATGCCAAAATGGGCCCAGTAATGTGCGTTTTAAACAAACTTCCATGTTCTAAAGTTTGAGAACTAATGCCCTAGGGAAACAGCACCACTTAAAAGATCATAAACGTATTTCTGATATAAGATGCCAGAATCCTCTATCAGTTTATGATTTCAAGTGAATACTGCTTTTTGTTTTAAAACAAGTTTCAGGTATTAAGAGAAACATACATATATCTCTTAAACAAATATGGGAAGGCATATAAACATTTTCCTTTGAGGTTTTCATTCCTTTCAGACAAGTTATTTGAAGGAAAAAGAGTACTTGACCAGAAAATTTAGAGAAACTACATTTCTAATGAAATGCAGCATTCAAAAAGGAAAAAAAAAAAAAAAAATTAAATGCCTACACACTTTAAATCATTCTAAATTTAAAACTAGATAACATCCCTAAAATTAAATTTTACTAAGATTGAACAATTTTAAGGTATTTATATGATCTTGGCTACATTTTATGTCCCTTTTCATACAAAAAGATATTTAAAATAAACAGAAGGATGCTATATTTAGCATCCCTTTAAATAAATTGCTAAACACTAATATTAATAAAAAATAATCTGAACAACTCTGCCCCTGAAATGTATTCTATGTATTGCATTTGTTACCTACTTAAAAACTCACTTAAGGAGCTGGGACTGTGATGTGAGTATACATGTGTGTCATGAACATTTATTCATGTTTACTTTATTAAAGACTCCATAAACAGGGTCTATAAGTACAGATAACGTGATTATGGGGAAGAAATGAGCATAGTTAATACACTCTACTTGGAAAATAAATTATTTTCCTATATACTAAATTATTAGGAAAAATATTATACATTCTTCATCCATAGCATACATGGAATGCTTTTACAAGTTTGGTAACGAGTACCTCATTATTTAAATCAAATACAAAAAACAACTCCGGGATTCACTTTCCAGTAAGAAATAAAAATATTATTATTGTACTCTTCTGTAAAGTTCTAATTTTTTCTTTCTTGAGTAATTTTCCATTCAACTGCATCCTGGGTCTTTTGCACTATAATATTAACATTCCAGTTAAAGTTTCCAGTAAAGGGATAAGGTCAGAAGCTACACTTTAATATACTAAAAAAATTACTTGCACCAGTTTTTCAAAAATAGTTAATGATTTGGAATCTGATTCTTAATAAAAGGTATCTACTTTTTAACTCAAGAAGAAACTGTATTCCCCAATTCTAAGCAAATAGCTTTTATTACCAACTTAATAACTATTGCCTTATCAATAATTTATTTATCCAAGGCAATAAATGTTATAGTTGAATTTTTAAACAAAACTAAAAGATAATATAAAAAATTGTATTTTGAATTAATCTTTTATTCCAAAATTAAACTCTCAAATGACCTAATGCAGAATGATAAAATTTATGGGAGATTTATGATGTAATCCCACTATGTGCCTTAATGCAATAGATACTTTCTTTTAAAAGCAGTGGTATCTTCTTTAAACAAAAAAGATAACTTTAATACTCATTAGTAGGTCTCTGAAAAACCAGTATAACTAAAATTTGACATGATTATTTGGAAGCTAGTTTTAATTTATTTTTCATTGTTAAACTTAAATGTAATAATTGATCCTTATAGTCTATAATAGAAGTTATTGAGTGTTTTTTTTTTTTTTTAGATGGCAAATATAAAATGGTTAATTGTATCCAGCCTGGTAACAAGTTGACCCATGCATTAAATGGCAACATAAGTAGAATACATAGATGGAAAATGAGGATCAGACACATTCTTCTGCAGACATCAAAAGAGGATTGATATACTCAAAACCTTCAAATTCAGACTGATCAATCTTCCTCACAATGTCACTGTTGAAAGAAAAATAAGTTTATTTTCATCATAATCAAGATTTCTTCAACTTTTAATTTAAATGGTAAGATTAAACAGCAAAAAATAAGGCTAACTATACGCATTGTGAAAAAAAATCTAGAAGTTCGTAGAGTAAGCCCATAAATTTTCTAGAAGAATCAGGAATAGAGAGTACTGAAAATCAAAAAAGACTAATAATCCCATAAGCAAGTTTAGAGCCAAAAAGTATAGTTTAAAACTGAAGTCTGGGAATAAAAAAAAAGGCACAAATTGTCCCAAATCCAGCTAATCTTAATTTTTGACCTGAATAACATTCTTAATTATAAGTGAACATCCAGGTCTGAATTAGCATTTGATTTAGTAGTCACCTCAACAGCCAGATGGAAGATGGTGAAGAGAAGGCCCAGAAGTTAGCCAAAAGGAAAAGGCAATAGGAACAAGTACACTGAGAGACCTGGAATAAGGAGAGAACACCACAGGGAGATAATGGGTCACAGAGAGTGGAGAGGCTGGCATTCCGTTACACTGGGCTTCTAGTTCAATACACAGTAAGAGTGAGCAGTACTATCAAATATTGTAATACATAAATGTGTACACCATACTGTGGAGCACAAAGTTAACAGAGGATATAGTCCCTTCCTTCAAGGAGGGAAGGTAACTCATTATTACTGGAAAGCTACAAGAGAAAAACAGTACCTGCTAAATTTTATACACAATAAGCTAAGTCCTTTTCTAACCACAGTTCTTTCTAAAGAAAGGGGTGATTCCTAGTTGGAGAAATCAAGGAAGGAGTCGGCATTCACTCTACAAACACATTATGAAAGACTGTGGTAGGTTGGGGGAAATGCGTGTTATCTGTTAGGGATGGAGCACAGGAATAGAAGGATGTTTGTTAAATGGCAGATGATGCTGGAAGGAAGGTAATGGCTAGATCGAAGAAGCCAGTGATCTAAGGAGTTTCACCTTGATTCATCAAAGATCTGGTTGGATTTGAGGAGGCGCTGAAAGATGGGAAGATTTCAGTAGGTAAAAATGAAGGAATGAGCAGGCAGAGGCAGAAAGATCATGACACTCACTATCAGGGAATAGTGAATAGCTGAGCCTGATCAGAACACTGTGTTACAGTGAGAGATATAGCTAGGAAGTCAGGCTGACGCAGACGGGGGAGGCCTCAAATGCTAGCCAAGAGGGTAGATGCTATCAGACAAGCAATGCAGGAGTAACTGAAGGTTTCTGATTAAAGGGGATAAAGAATTGGAGTGGTACTTCATGATGTGTACAGAATAGGGTGCAAAGTAAAGGAGAGAAGGAGATGAATTAGGAGGCTGTTACAATACTCTAGGTATGACCTGAATGAAATCTGAATTAGGGTTATGGCAATGGGAAGAGAAAAGAAGGATTTGATGCAAATGATGAAGTAAAGAAAAATTTAGACACAGACTTGGCAACTGCAGGTATTTACAATCACTGACATTTTGAATCTGAATGACAGGAATATGTGGTGATACAATGAGCAGACACAGGTGAATAAAAACAAGGAAATGATTGAGAACAATAGAAAAAGAGACCATAAATGGTCATTACATTTAGACTTCATACACTTGAGGTGCTTGTCTGATAAACTGGGAGAGATGTTAAACAGATAGCAATGAAGCTCAGGAGAGATATCAGGGCAGGGGCTAAGTGCTTCAGAAACCATCACTCATTTATTCTTCACAGCAACCTTATGAGTTAGGCCATATGAGAAAGAATAGGCTCAGAGAAGTTATGCAATTCATTACAAGTTACCCAGTTGGTAAGAGGTAGCATCGGGATTCAAACTCTAATCTTTTGATTAAATCCAGTGTTCTTTCTAATACATGATGCTGTCAGAAATAATGCTTTGGTACACATCTTTCTTCTCTAGTAACAGTGTGCTTTCTTGGGAGATTGGACTGTCTTGATTGTCTTGGAATGTCTAGTACTCAGCATAGTGCCTTCTGCTCAGTAACTATTTGCCAATTTAGTTGAGAGTCATTTAAATAGCTAGTATCCATGCTATAGGGCTGAATGAACTCTTCAAGGTACAAACTGTATATAGCAAAGAAAAGGCTGTCATGAGCAGAACCATGGACTATCCTGGTCTCAAGGGCACAGGGAAAACAAATGACAGATAAGTGGTCACAGAGATGAAGCAGAACCAGGATAGGCAGTGCTACCTAAGGCAAGGCCATCAGTGCCAAAAGCTTTACAGACATTAGGGAATATGAGGACTGACCAAAAAATGCTTTATAATTTAGAAATTAAGAAATCAATTCAACCTTCAAAAGATGAAAAAGCAGGTTAAATTGTGAGGGCTTAAAGAACTGGCAATAAAAAAAAACATGAGACAATGAATGCTGACTATTCTGAAGGAGTCTGATAAAGATACTGCTTATTTGTTTTTTGGTTGTTTTTTTTTTTTTTTTTACCATGAGCATCTATTAACTTTTTTAAGCTTGAAGATAAAATGAAAATAAGAAAAAAAAAATTTGGTGGTTTAAAAAGGGGCTAAGAGAAGGGAAAAGTCAGGATATCTGAGCATGTTTGTAGACAAAAGAAAAAAAGCTGGAAAAATATTAATAAATCAAAGAAGGTAAAGTAATGAGAGAAATGATAAAATGAAATCCAGAAGGAAACTAAGGAAACAGGTCTAGGAAATTAGGAGGGGCACCCTTTATAAAAGAGGAAGAGGCTTCCAAGAGTAGGAAGGAGGAAAAGGTTGAGAAGAGTTAGAAAGCAATCCTGAGATGCAAGGTGTTCTGGTGCCCTCTGCAAAGCAACCTCTTACAAAAGAGGTCTCAATCCTTGCGGTCAAATTAAGGTAAGGCTAATCCATTAAGAGTGACAGAGACAGGGGTGCGACTGAAGGCTTCTAAAATTTAGATACTGTTTGAAACACATGCTGTTGAGGAATGTGATAAGAAGGAATTAAGACATAAGCAAAATGACTACCAAACGATAAGGGCCTCCTTGACATTAGAGAGAATGACTCTGTGATGATAGGTTAATGATCAAAATATCCCCAAATTATTTTTAGTTATCTTTAAAAAGATGCAGTGTAAGCACAAAAAATATTTGAGATCACTGCTGGCTGGATTTGCTAATTTGATGTGGTCTTTTTAAAAAAGTAATTTGGCAATACATATCAAGATCCTTAAAATTTTCAAACCCTCTGACCTAATTCCCTTTCTAGGAATCTATCTTAAGGTAATACTCAGGAACTCAGACAAAGATGGTCATCATCAAAGTGGGAAACAGTCCAGCACAGTGGAAAGAGCACAGGCCTTAGTCAGTCAGATCTGGGTTTGAATCCTGACTCTGCCACCTGATAGCTGTGTAACTTTGCTTAACCTCTCTGAGCCTCGGGTTCCTCATCTGTAAAATGAAGATGAATAACTAGTTTACAAGGTTGTTGTGAGAATTAGATAATGCACATAAAGCCAAGTAGAAAATAATGGTAGTTATTGTTAAAACTTATAATAATATAATGGATTCAAACAGCCAGTAACTGGATGGTTACATAAGTTATAATATAATCTGAAAACTGAACATTTTATAGCCACTAAAAAGGGAGTTTTCAAAGAACTTTAAAAATATTTCAGTGTGTAGAACTACTTACTCGTCATCTGGGGTGAGCTGGACAGGTTCATTCGTAAACTGAGAATCAAAGTTGTCTAAACCAAATTCCCCAGAAATATTTGGTTTAAAGGGAGGTACCACCTGCTTCTGCTCCATCTAAAAAACATATCAGATAACTGCTCAAGCCTCTATTCATTCTTAGAAAAATTCTACCTCTACATTTCTCCTCTGCCCTCAGATGTTTCTCTGTCTTATTGAGTTCCTAGGCATTATTCAATGCTCAATGATGAACATAATTAACAATGATGAACATTAATTTATAAATCCAAATATTGATATGGGCCTCAATAATACTGCAACCTGCTCTATAGCATTGGTATTCTATTCTTTTGATTTTTACAAAGCACTCTAGAGAGTGGTTTTAAGTTATTTAAGCTGTGATATGCTAGTTTTTTAAGACAATAAAATTTGGTCCAAGATATTAAATGGAAAACTAATATAGAAAGCAATCAAAATTTACATACCATGTCCCAATCAACATTTCGGAAGAATGGGTGTCCCTGAATATCAGCAAATCCTGTTTGAGGATGACAACCCAGTCGTTCCTTTGGGTCCTATAGTGAAAGAAATGTTTCAAGAATTAGGTAAATGTCATGCTTTAAAATAAGCCAGTGTTTTGTGCCTATTACATGATATCTTTATTCCTGAAGTTGTAATGTTCTACCTTTTATTTCTAGCAAGTACAGCTCTAGACCAAACTGAGTTATTAGAAGCTTGTGACAGGTAAAATTTCCTCATGGCTCTTTCTCCACCTATCATGTAATTAAAATCGGCAATCATCACCACTCCTTGCTAAAGAAAAATGAGATGAAAAAGAACAGCAGAATCACTTGAGCAGCACCCAGCTATTTCCTTGGCATGGGCTAGAGTGATAGTCAAAACATGTAAAGGCCAAACTTCACCATAAGTTTGTTCTTAGCTTAATTTATTAATAAAAGCCCTATTCCCTAATTATAGCAACAAACCACAATCTGTGTAAGACAATGATACAACCGTTATCTGAATCACTAGACTGAGAAGGAGCTTGCAATTTATAAAAAAAGTCTTGGCTTAGTCATTGCTATGAATAAGAACCATGTTCTCATTTTTCTTTCTTATAAAAGGCATTTTCTTTTACATATTACCACCTCTTGCCTTCATTTTTCACTATGTTAATGATTAGATTTCAAGTTTAAATCTTTCCTCCCATAAAGTATTCACTTAAAACAAGCTTCAGGCCGGGCGCGGTGGCTCACATCTGTAATCCTAGCACTCTGGGAGGCCGAGGCGGGTGGATTGCTCGAGGTCAGGAGTTCAAAACAAGCCTGAGCAAGAGCGAGACTCCGTCTCTACTATAAATAGAAAGACATTAATTGGCCAACTTATATAGAAAAAATTAGCCGGGCATGGTGGCACGTGCCTGTAGTGCCAGCTACTCGGGAGGCTGAGGCAGCAGGATTGCTTAAGCCCAGGAGTTTGAGGATGCTGTGAGCTAGGCTGACGCCACGGCACTCACTCTAGCCTGGGCAACAAAGCAAGACTCTGTCTAAAAATAAATAAATAAATAAAAATAAATAAATAAAACAAGCTTCAATTTCTTATTTTATTGTAATTCATCATAACCTTAACTATTTACCTTAGAAAATAAATGCATGCCAACTTTTCCATCCTGTCATTTATTTAAAGTAGAATTAATGATTACAATAATCATAGCTTAGATTCTAAAACTCTTCTAAGCCTACTAACTGCAACAAACAATTGAATAATGTTCAGATTTTTAAAAGCCAAAGAGAGCATTTCATCTCTTCTGAATTTTATCTAATTTCAGCTTTTTGTTGACATGAGAAACTTATAGGAAACACTACTGCCCAAGTGCTCAAAAACTACATGGTACAAATAGTCTATGGATAATGATACAGAGAAAATTGAAAAATAGAGTTGAAAGTACAATTGCGGCTAACCCCAAAGATTCAATTATCCCCTAATTGAGAATATGATATATATCATTTACATTAAAAGCATCATATGTAATATAAAGATGGTAAGTAAATTATATTAGCAAAAGGGAAAGGACAACTCATCTTCTTTAATGCTGTAATGTTTTTTGTTTTTTAGATTTTTAAAAACTGCTTTTTCTTTTATCATTTTATCTACATAATTACATTTCTCTAGCATTTGGCACTTTTTTGTTGTAACTTACAATTGCATTCTTTTTTTAATTTTAGACTATCACAGAGGTACAAACATTTTTGTTACATGAACTGCTTTTGTACAGTTTGAGTCAAAATTCTAAGTATGTCCATCACCCACACAGTATGCATTATACCCGTTTGGTGTGAATTTATCCCTGTCCCCCTCACCCCTCCCACCTGCTTATTTCCATTGACTTTTACTACTATATGTGCATAAGGGTTGATCTGTAAGTTTCGATTCAGTAGTGAGTACACATGGTCTTTGCTCTTCCATTCTTGTGATATTTCACTTAAAAGGATGGTCTCTAGTTCCATTCAGGTTGTTACAAAAGGTATTAATTCACCATTTTTTATATGACTGAGTAATACTCCACGGTATACATATACCATATTTTATTGATCCACTCATAGATTGGCAGAATCGACATTATTAAAATGTCTGTACTATACTACCCAAAGTGATTGAACGCAATCTCCATTAAAGTACCAATGTCATTTTTTGCAGGTCTAGAAAAAATAATTCTACACTTTGTATGGAACCAGAAAAGACCCTGACCTAAGCAACCTTAAGCAAAAAAGAACAAACTGGGAGGCATCACTTTATCAGACTTGAAGCTATACTATAAGGCTATAGTAACCAAAACAGTATGGTACGGGCACAAAATATAAAACCATAATCATACTACCATCTGATCTTTAACAAAAAGAATCCCTATTCAATAAATGGTGCTGGGAAAATTGGATAGCCACATGTAGAAGACTGAAATAGGATCTGCACCTCTCACCACTCACAAAAATTAATTCATGATGGATAATAGACTAAGGCATGAAACTGTAAGAATTCTAGAAGAAGAGATTGGAAAAATTCTTACAGACATCGGCCTAGGCAAAGAATTTATGAAGACGACCCCAAAGGCAATCACAGCAACAACAAAAATAAATAAATAAATGGGACCTGATTAAATTAAAAAGCTTCTGCATGGCCAAGGAAACAATCAATAAAGCTAATAGACAACCTACAGAATGGGAGAAAATTTTTGCATGTTATACATCCAATAATCAGAATCTACATAGAACTCAAGCAAATCAGCAATAAAACATCAAACAACCCCATTAAAAAGAGGGCAAAAGACATAAACAGAAGCTTTTCAAAAGAAAACAGACTAATGGCCAATAAGCATCTGAAAAATGCTCAACATCTCTAATCACCAGGGAAATGCAAATCAAAACTACAATGAGATATCACCTAACTCCAGTAAGAATGGTTTTTATCAAAAAGTAACAAAATAACAGATGCAGGCGCAGATACAGACAGAAAGGAACATTTATACACTGTTGGTGGTACTGCAAACTAGTACAACCTCTGTGGAAAGTAGTATGGCGATACCTCAAAGAACTAAAAGTGGACCTACCTTTTGATCCAGCAATCCCACTACTGGGTATTTCCCATAGAAAAAAAAGATATCCTATAAAAGAGATACTCACACTCGAATGTTTATAGCAGCACAATTTGCAATCGCAAAGATGTAGAAACAACCTTTTTTTTCTTTTTTTTACTTTAACACCTTTCATCATCGTTTCCAAGAAACAACCTAAGTACTCATCAATTCATGAGTTCTAGAGTTCATGTTTAGAACATTAGTTTAGAACTTTAGAAAAATTCCAGATCAAACTGATAAAGTCATATACTCTGCTGTTTTACTTTGCCTGAATCTCTACTTGCCAGTTTGATTTATATAGAGACAAATCACAAAAGATTTTTAGACATGATTTATACCTTGTTGAGAAAACTCTTCAGGACACTTGCAGCTTTTACAGACAGAGAACGTGGTATGCGAATTTGTTTTTCCAAAATAACTAGAAAGATAAAAATTATGGCATTATATTTAACTTTTCTATTGCTTTAATATTTGAATTTTTATAATGATATATTTAAGGCATTACAGCAGAAACAAATTAAGATTTATATATACAATGAAAGCATCTCATGTTCTTGCCCAATTCCCTTCCCCTCTCTCCTTTTCAGAGATAGCCTCTAATCTGAACATTGCATGTATCATTTACACACATCTTTTATTCTTTGACTACCTTATTGTGCTTGTTTCCTCATCTGTAAAATAGGAATAAAAATAATACCTGCTTCATGATTGTTACAAAGGTTAAGGGATTATTATTTATAAAAGGCTTGGCATACATAGTATCAACGTTATTGAAAATTGCCAAATTATTCTCCAAAGCTGTTGTGTCAATTTTTATTCCTACCAGCAGTGGGAATGAGAGTTCATTACTCTACATCCTTACCAGCCCTGGTATTATCACTTTTTTTTGTTACTTGTATTGGTATGAAATTTTTGTCAAATGTATTGACATGAAACAATAGCTCATTAATGTTTTAATGTGCATTCCCCTAATTACTAGTTAAGACTGAATATCTTGTCATATATTCCATGGCCATTTGGTTTCTTATTATATGAAATGCCTATTCATATTCTCTGATGGCTTTAATTATTAAATATAGAATTTTACAGTAGTTTTCACACTTGTTTGGATTGTGTGCTAGAGGTCCCAGTGCTTGTCTGCTTGTTTCTGTCAATTCTTTGTATTCCCCAACACGGGTCCTTTTTTTCCTGTATTTTGATCCCTCTTATATTCTTGGTATTCTACTTTTCCCCCATACTGTTCTTGAACTTATGCGCTCAGCATCAGGTCCATGTGTAAAGACTGTCCTCTAGCCACAAGATTCGTTCCTTCAATCTCTGTGATATTAATATATAATCTAAAGGAACCTCTTTGTTATGACTTTGAGTATGAGAAGGTAACTGCGAACAGGACTGAAGACTATAGAGGGGAAAGGATGCATTAAAAAAAAAAAAGCAAGGCTGGATATGGTGGCTCATGCCTGTAATCCCAGAACTTTGAGATGCCAAGGCAGGAAAATCCCTTGAGCCCAGAAGTTCAAGACCAACCTGGGCAACAGTGAGACCCCCAACTTAACAAAAAATAAGAAAATCAGCAAGGTGTGGTAGTGTACACCTGTAGTCCTAGCTACTTGGGAGGCTGAGACAGAAGGATTGCTTGAGCCCAGGAGCTCAAGTCTGTGGCATGCTATGATCCTGCCACTGCACTCCAGCCTGGGTGACAAAGCAAGACTCTACCTCAAAAAAAAAAAAACAAAAACAAAAGACAAAAAAATCAAAACCGCATACATTATGGCAGGAGTACATTATTCAGATTATTCTCATTTTTCTTACTCAAAGTAATACCTCGAATCACCCTCATTTGTGCTCTAAAATAGGTTATTCACAGAGTATCTTGGTAAAATATTGTGAATTACCTTGGAAGAGATAATCTTCTGTGTTCTGATCAGGGTTATCAGAGCTCCCAACAATGTCAAATGGAGACCTCCCTGCCATCATCTCAAACATCAGTACTCCAAGAGCCCACCAGTCAACACTGAAACCTTCAGAAAGAAATTTTAAAGCAATAAATAACACACTTGACATTCTTGAAAGTCAGTAATTGGAGATTCATTCTATGATATCATGAAAAAATAAATATAATACTTTACCTACCAACAAGGGTAGGTACCTAAAAGATAACTTAAAAATAAAGTTATAGGAAAAGAAAAATGTTTCTTTTTCCAAATATGTTTAACTTAAAACTCAAGCTCAGTATCTAATATTTTAAGGATTTAATTGAATTTTATTTAAGAATAATTTCCCTGGTTTGAAAGCTGACCTTTGCTAGCTGACTAAAGACCTTTGAAGGACTTTGGATTCAGATTGTGAGCAGCTTTCAGAAGTACTACATCCTTCTTTACATCTGCTGAAAGCAGAGGACCAGCTGAAAGAGGGCCAGAACCCAAAAAGTCAAATGCTTTCTTAACATAAATGTATCCTCTGTGCCTGAGAAGCAGTCAATCTTTTTACCATCTTTCAGATTCCTAGGAGAAATATCCCAGGAAATCTGAGCCATCTTCAAGAGATTCATGACTCTAGAGTCACATGGCTACTGCTCTGAATTCCTACTCTGCCACCTTGGACAAGTTATTTAAACTTTCTGTATGTCAGTTTCCTCATCTATAAAATGGGAATTAACAGTGCTTAGGGTTAAGAAGATTAACTTAGTTATTATATGTAAACTGCCTGCTACTCTTTAATGTTTATCACTAAGAAAATATTATTGAAATTTGTACCCCGCCAAGTATGGTCTCTGATTTCGAAGTTTTGCAGTCATTGTGTAAGTTTCAACAGGATCAAGAAAGTTTATATTAATCAGATCAGTATGAAAATGCTTTAGTGTACTATCGTGCAACTCATATCCCATTTAGCCATCCATGTAGCAATAGCTAAAATACCACCTATTTATTCATTACCATAATCTTCTCCTCTTAAAATTTCAGGAGCAATGTAATTAGGAGTACCACAGAAAGTGCTGGTTGTATCTCCTGGTCGTAATCCCTCCTTTAATTAAAAAAAAAAAAGGAAAAGAGAGAAGAAAAAAACAAGAAATAAGATCAAAAAGTCTGTTTTAAATTCACCTTTTCTGTTTCATCTATCATATTAGTTCAGCATCTGTAGGTTAATATATTAAGCTTAAATAACATCACTAGAACAATTCCCTTTATTATTAAAAGTCATGGATCACCACTAAAGAGCTTAAAGAAAATCTGTCCTCATTAGATGTTGCTAGAGTCAGTTAAATTAAGATACAAATTGCATTTAAAATAAAATTTTAACTATATGAGTAAAATAAATCATATTTCACGAAGAAGCAGTTTAAATCTCACCTCCTAACTCACCCACTTTTGAGATTATAACATTTTCTTTCTGCTCATTTTTCCTAAGGTATAAGGTTTTTGGTTTTGTATTTTAATAGCTACAGGATACAGAAAATTAAGGCAAAACACACTAATAGGTATAAGTAGAGAAATTATGTAATGATAAGTGGAACAATCACCAAGTTATAACAAATACAAATAAACTTAGGTATACCTAACAACACAGCCTCAAAATATTAATGGTAAAAATGAACAAAATTATTAAGAGAATTTTACAATCTTGATTCATAATAGGAGATTTTAACACATCTATATCAGGAAATGACAGACCATATATACCAAAATTTAGTAAGCTGAGAAAGATTTGGACAAAAGCTGAGCTAAAAAAAATATATAAGATATACATATATATGCAGAATATGTTTATCCATATGTCTGTGTGTAGAAGGGTAGAAGGAGGGAGAGAGAGACATTAAAATAGAGATTCCCTGCATGTAAAATAGAGATTATATATCCTTTTTAACTATACGTGGGATACTGGCCATATACAAAGTCATAAAGGAAATCTCAATGTATTTCAAAGAACTTATATCATTCAAACCATTCTCTGGCCACGAGGCAATTAAATAAGAAATCAACAATTAAAAAGTCTAAAAAACAACTGAATAATATTATATATGTAATTAAGCATCTTTTTATTTTAAACTTTACAAATACTTCCTATGCAATTACAGACTTCCTATTATTAATGACTACACAAAATTCTATAGAACATATGTGCCTAGAATTTACCCATTTCCCTACTGTTATATTATATGGCCAGGCACACCAGCGCACACATGTAATCCTAGCACTCTGGGAGGCCAACGTGGGAAAACTGCTTGAGCTCAGGAGTGCAAGACCAGCCTGAGCAAGAGTGAGACCCATCTCTATTAAAAATAGAAAAATTAGCTGGGCATGGTGGTGTGCATCTGTCATCCCAGCCACTAGGGAGGCTGAGGCAGAAGGACAGCTTGAGCCCAGGAATTTGAAGTTGCAGTGAGCTATGATGACACCACTGCATTCTAGGTTGGGTGACAGTGAGACTCTGTCTCAAAAAAAAAGATCACATGTTATAAAATTCCAAACCAAAAAAAGGGGGGCAGTACATTAAAAAAAAATCAAGCCTTCCTCCCATTCCTGTCCCTGACTCATCCAGTTCCAGCCTCCTAGAGGCAAACATTGTTAGGAGGTTCTTATATGTTTTCTCCAGAGATATTCTGGGCACAGTAAATGTATTTTTCTTCAAATTTTACCCTGTTATATATAATACTGCTATGAACATCTAGAAGAAATATTTAGTGCTATATTGGGACTCCAAGGCTTTTTTAATGACTCCTAATAGAGATATTATATGCTATTTTTGTATACTAAGAAATATGAATGTGATTTAAGTTGTTTTATATCACTGGCAATGGCCTGTTATACATTCTCATGATAAATGACACATACTTTCAGGGCAATAGTCAGACGCAAGAGATGTAGTCTGTTAACTACTAACACAGCTATCCTAAATCAATCATTGCTGTTTGACCATCTGAATGTAGACCTATCAGCTAAATTATCTATAGCATAAATGTTATTATTAAAATTCCGCTGCTTACAAAAAAGAGTCAAAGGCACACCAATTCATAAAACCACTAAAGTTTTTCACTCAATAAAATCAATGTTCATAAAATATTTAAAATGTAAGTCCAAATATACTAATTCAAGTTTCATCACTACCCTCTGCACTCTTTATAAAAATGCATCTAGTGAGACCTTCGAAAAATTAATTAAACCTAAAGGAAGTATTTCTGAAGAAACTGAAAAAATATTTTAACTTCCCAAGGAATTGTTACAAGCAAAAGAAATTCATATAATGTTTGCATTAGGTCCGACTTCAAGAAAGTTTAAATATTGACTCTAAGTTATAAGATAGGCACATTCAAACTTTTGGTGGGTTAATTTCCCATAAACTAACACCACAAGGGTGCAAATGTGTTAATGAGAGACAAGACAAAGTCCTATTAGTAAAGTCTTTGAACAGAAGTTCCTATCTCAGTGTCTTTTCCCACTAATAAAACTAGGCAGTTCCTGAAGGAGGGGGAAAGGAAGAAAGGAAGGTAGGCAGGCAACTAATTTAAAGACATACTAAATAAAGATCTCTGAGATTTACCAAAGATCCTGATCCTGATGAACTTGATTGAGGATCCCGTAAAGAATGAGAATGTATAATATAACAAGCCAATATTATTTTTTAATAAGAGGAACAAAAGACTAAGAAAGAAAAAGACAGCCTTAATTCATTTTTGTGATATTTTCATTAAGTAATGCAAGGCCATTATAATAATTTTTAAAATATGGAAAAGATAGTCAATGTGTGATGCTAAATAACAGAATAATACATAATAGATAAGTCTATACTTTAAGGATTTACTTAATGTTATAAGCATTTTATATTGTTATGCATTTTTATAAACATCATCTTAAATGACTTTATAATGTTTATCATAAACTACAATAAAAATTCTGGTTAGAAACCTCTCCTCACAAACCAAAGTATTTACTAAGAATATATATCCAAGAGGCAGAATTACTTGATCAAAGAATATGGCCATCTTTAAGATGCTTGATACATTCCCATCAAACTGCTTTTCAAAAGGTTGTAACAATTTATATTCCCCCCAATAAAATAAGAGAATAACCATTTCAGGCCAGTGGCTCTAGCCTGTAATCCTAGCTCTCTGGGAGGCCGAGGTGGGCGGATCATTTGAGCTCAGGAGTTCGAGACCAGCCTGAGCAAGAGCGAGACCCCATCTCTACTATAAATAGAAAGAAATTAATTGGCCAACTAAAATATATATAGAAAAAATTAGCCGGGCATGGTGGCGCATGCCTGTAGTCCCAGCTACTTGGGAGGCTGAGGCAGCAGGATTGCTTGAGCCCAGGAGTTTGAGGTTGCTGTGAGCTAGGCTGAGGCCATGGCACTCACTCTAGCCTGGGCAATAAAGTGAAACTCTGTCTCAAAAAAAAAAAAAAAAAAAAAAAAAGAAAAAAAAAAGAGAATAACCATTTCATTAAACTCTTGTAAAATACAGAGTATTCTAATTTTAAAACCAATATCTGACAGGCAAAAAAAGGTCTCATTGTTTCAATTTGTATGCTTTGTTAAAAGGTTAAATTCTTCATATTTTTTGTTTAGTTTTATTTTCTCTTGAGAATTATAAGATTTCTTTATTATTGTCACTTATTTTTGAAATGAGAAAAAAATATCCCTTTGGGGGAAAAAATTACACAGAGATCAAAAATGTATCACAAATATAAGTAATGGGTACATACAGGTCCACTCACTAAACTTTTTAATTGTTTATGACTGAAAAATTGCATAAAGAAATGCCTTTGAGTTCTGTACATGAAAACAGAAATAGTTTAGGTGAAGATTTTATTTTCTAATGTATACTGAACAGATAATAAGGTTAGATATTCAAAATGATTAGACTGCCTCATGTAATATTAGCATTTAGATAATCTACAGACTCTGCAGACACTTCCCTCAGGTGAGTGGGGAATGCACTTCCCACGTTTACTAAACATGCTTGTTGCCATATTACTAAGTAAGGATAATTTTGTCTCAGTTACTTTTAACAAGCAGAGTAGTTCCCCACACATTTTGTGGAAAAAGATCACACCTTTAAAATGAAGTACTGTTGCAAAAAGGATAAAACAACAAGAAACTAAGAAGACATGTTCTGAGAAAAAAAATTCTTATTTTATTCTATTGTACTTTATGTCAGATATTTAAAATTTAAATATACAAAATGTTAGACTTCTGGCCAGGCACAGTGTCTCACACCTATAATCCTAGCACTCTGGGAGGCTGAGGTGGAAGGATCGCTCAAGGTCAGGAGTTCGAGATCAGCCTGAGCAAGAGCAAGACCCTGTCTCTACTAAAAATAGAAAGAAATTAATTGGCCAACTAAATATATACAGAAAGAAAAGGAGCCGGGCATGGTGGCGCATGTCTGTAGTCCCAGCTACTCGAGAGGCTGAGGCAGCAGGATTGCTTGAGCCCAGGAGTTTGAGGTTGCTGTGAGCTAGGCTGATACCACAGCACTCCGGCCCGAGCAACAGAGTGAGACCCTGTCTCAAAAAAGAAAAGAAAAAAGTTATATTTCTGAGGGAAAACCTGAATGCATTAATTCAGAGTCACTACTAAATGGCAAAAATTGAAAGGTGATATGCAAATGGTTCTGCTATAGTGGGGATTGCAGACAATTTTTATCTCCAGATTTTCTTCAATAGTATCACAACATAAGACAGAAAGTTACAGGCAATAAAAAGAAACTAACTCTTACTATAGTACATGTAACAACAGAAGAATGGAACTTTCCAAATGGTTAGGAAAAAAGCACATTTGTCTTTGTGCTAGAATTCCAAAACTTTTCCTAAACAAAGTAACAATCATTTCCTCATCTTAAAACATGAAGTTATAAAGACTATTTTACGAGCTTTTGAAGATTTTTTAATAACTAGAAATTTTTCCTCACCTTACACATGCCATAGTCAGTGAGCTTAATGTGCCCTTCAGAGTCCAGTAACACATTGTCCAGTTTCAAATCTCTATAAATTATCCCTCTCTCATGAAGATAATTTAATGCTAGACTGATTTCTGCAGAATAAAACCTAAAAAAATAAATAAAAGAGAGGTTATTTTCTAGAGGAAGATATATTTAAGTCCTACACTTGCAATTGGAAACATAAAAATCACATCGAAAGATTTTTTTCTTCCAGTGATTTTAAGAACTAATATTAAAAACAAAACAAATTGAAGTACTACTTTAAAACATCTGAGTCCAAACCAAAATTAGAAAAGTTCCAGTCTAACTTAAACTCACATTTTTCATAAAGTTATTAATTTGAAAGTCTCATATAGGGATTTTTTTTTTTCTTTTGAGACAGTCTCACTCTGATGCCCTGGCTAGAGTGCCATGGCATCAGCCTAGCTCACAGCAACCTCAATCAAACTCCTGGGCTCAAGCGATCCTCCTGCCTCTGGCCTCCCGAGGAGCTGGAACTACAGGCATGTGCCACCATGCCCCGGCTAATTTTTTCTATATATTTTTAGTTCTTTCTATTTTTAGTAGAGATGGAGTCTTGCTTTTACTCAGGCTGATTTCAAATTCCTGATCTTGAGTGATCCTCCCACCTCAGCCTCCCAGAGTGCTGGGATTACAGGCGTGAGTACCGCATCCAGCCTTCAAACAGGGATTCTTAATCTGGGTCCTTCAGGCAGTTCAGTCCATAGTCCCACAATTGGAGGCAAAGTTGTATGTACATATGTACATGTACATTTTCTAAAGAGTTCCCATAGCTTTTATCACTTCTCTCAGGGACTAAGGATCCCCCAAAACACTAAGAATCACTGATGGGTCTAGAATAGAAAGAATACTAAAAATTGACTACTCAAAAACCATTAAATCCACATGAAGGTTTTAGAAAAGGAATTAAAAGAAACTATTCTACAACCATAAAATTTAATATTAAAGAAGGTATTTTTAAAAACTGCTACCGGCCTGGCGCGGTGGCTCAAGCCTGTAATCCTAGCTCTCTGTGAGGCCGAGGTGGGCGGATCGTTTGAGCTCAGGAGTTCGAGACCAGCCTGAGCAAGAGCGAGACCCCATCTCTACTATAAATAGAAAGAAATTAATTGGTCAACTAAAATATATAGAAAAAATTAGCCAGGCATGGTGGCACATGCCTGTAGTCCCAGCTACTTGGGAGGCTGAGGCAGCAGGATTGCTTGAGCCCAGGAGTTTGAAGTTGCTGTGAGCTAGGCTGACGCCATGGC
>VSMD01018173.1:0-19163 GCA_008750895.1 Mirza zaza | reverse complement strand
ATTTTTTATTCCTTCAAGTTGCTGTCATGTTGAGATGTATTAGAAAAATTATGAGTTTGGAGAAGAAAATTCTAAATTTCTTACTGAAAATAGAGGGTACAATTACATAGTCAGAAATCTGACTCTCTGCACATTTCTGTGTATGTCAGAAATTTCCATTTCTAATATGGAAATTTACCTCTGAATAAGTCTTTTTGTTTTGTGGGAAATGGCAGGAAATAAACCTTTTGAACCAAAAAAGAGGAAGCTGAGGCCATCATCCTTACCATTGCGAAACGGGCACCCCTTGCTGAAAGATTGCCCAGAAACCTGGCCCTACATCTTGGTCCGAGCTGTCTGCAGGGCCAGAGGTCTCCCATGACCCTCTTGCTTAGAAAGTAGAACCGCTGTCAAATGTAAGGTGAGGTCTCTCAGTTTTCATGGCCCCATCCTAAGCTTACCTTGTGCCAAAGGGTCCCTGTGTCCTAATTTGGTCCAAATTTTGGTCCAGCAAAGGGTCTATTTCAAAACCTATTAATACTACAATATTCATAACAACTGGAGAATAATCAATTTTTCAATTTAGATAATCACTCAACGTATTTTGTTTAGTGGCCACGTAACAAATATTATTTTTTTGCAAAATTATATTTTGGGCACTGCAATGAAACTGCTTTTTATTGTGCTTTTCTATTAGAGCTTCAAAATGTTTCTCAATATTTGTTCAAATTCACTTGAAATTTTAAATCAGAGTCAATTAAATATATTACATGTTTATGAGTACTCACCCTACATTTTAAATTTTCATTACTTATTTACAAGGCATTCAGAGGGGAAAAATAAAGTAATATTGTTGAGGGCTGGCAACTTGATTTTCTCTAAATTTACCTATGCATCTAGTTATTTCTAATAGTGCTGGCTTCATATAAATGCTCAATTGATATTGCTGCTATAGTTCCCATTGACTGGTGTAGTTAAGATGAGTGATGGTGCTCTACTGATAAATCAAGTATTTAAAGCATTTTATCCTTTAAACTTTGTGTCATCCACACATTTAATTTGCTTAAACTTCTTAGGTATTCATTCAAATCACAGATAAAAATATTGAACATTTGAGTTCTGAGATAAGCCACCGGGCATCTACCTCCAAGTTCAGTCAATCTGCAAATATTTATTGCATATTGAAGCTCTTTGCTCACCCAGGAATGCAAAGGATTGGTCCCTGCTCTCCAATAGCTCTCAATAGAGATGACAGTAATGCATCGATTGATAAATATATTTTCAGTTAGCTACAAATCCATTTAATGTGGTATTCCATAGATCACTTCTCATTCTTTCAATTTCAGTGCCTACTTTATGTATGTCAGGCAATAGCATAGTTCTTTTAAAAATATTGTGGCCTATAATCTTTATTTCATCTTTATATCCTGAAAGGTTTTTATCAAGAGTTTTGTTATAATCAAGGTCCACTATGCCTACCGATTTGGGATAGTTCCAGCCAGGTACAGACAGGTACAGCCTTTAGGGAGCAAGCTTAGCTCTCAAGTTCAGGATGACAACTGAAGCTTTCTGATACTCTGATTCCTTAGTCAGACACTCCTCTGGCCTTTACCATCCTCTCTTCTGGGTTTGATCCCATTTTTCTAATTACTTCTATGTATTAATGTTCCTCATCCATCCTTTCTCTAGTCTTTCATAACTCATGCCCTCTGGCTATATCCAACACTGCTCAATTTTCACACTAGTGTTCAGCCTATGGTCAATTTTTTATCCACTCCAACATTAGAACTTTCAAAACACATGTAAAGCCAACTAATAAATGTATTGGGCATGACATATATATAAATTGTTATACATTATCAGTCTCGTTACATACATTTTCTCTAAAATACCTGAGGTAGCTTTTGTTTCTAGCCAAAAGATATTAGGTCATATGTAATTGGGGATAAGTAATATTACTCTTTATACTGTACTTCAACCTATGGCTCCAGGACTGAGAAATAGAAGGTCACTATGAAGATGGTGGGGCAGTGTACGTCAAAGTGAGATTTCAGGAAAGTGTTTGTGTACCATCCTGTACTGAAGAAACGCTATTAGGCTCCCTTCATCTCATTTTCCCCTCATGCCCTACCTAGAGTACTCAGGAACCTTCCAATCATACCATAGAATGAGATGCAGTCTAGAAGGTTTTCCATTTGACTGATGGTCAACCATGTTATAATCCTTTCAACAATCATTTGAAACCTCTCTCTACAAAAAATTGGGGAGAAAGGGTTTTTAAAGACAGTTTGCAGGGCAAAAGGCTAGACAATTGAGTCTGCTAATTGGTTGGGTTTGGGGCAGAACCATAGGAGTGTAGAAATTGTCTTCTTTGCTGTATAGGTTCTCGAGTGGGGGTCGCAGTACCATCAGAGTCAGTTCCTCAGTATGGGCCCCTGGTCTTGGTGGGTCATCCAACCCACCACAATGCAGGGCCTGGAAGATATCTCAAAAACTAGCCTTAGGTTTCACAAGGGTGATATTATCTTTGGGGAAAGTTAAGAATCTTTATGATCACCAGCTATGTTACTCCACAGTAGAAATTATACAGAAGCAAACATGGGGATAGTGGCTGATTATTAGCTATGCCTGTACCTTTGCAGAGTTTTAGGCCTTTACTACAGTTCTTACCTTGCATCCCTATATTAATTTGTAACAGGCATTTTCAACATTAGGGAACACAAAAGCTTCTCTCTGAATATTTATTTCTTCTCTCTGAAGAAGGTCCAGTGAGTGACATCTCTCCCATAATGGCCCCTTAACCACTCAAGTCCATGCAATTCTATTTTCTAAATTCCCATAATACTCATCCTTGGGACCAATCCCTTTTGACATTAATTATATTCTGCATTAACTTGTGGTTGAACTGCCCATACTCAGCACACAGCACAGTCCAGTGATGCTCAGGAGCCTAATACTTCGTGAGTACTATTCAACTTGTAATGGGTCCAAAATCTTTCTCTTAGTGACCCCCTTGTTACTTAAAAAGTATTCAGATATTTGGGGACATCTAATAACATTCATTTATTGGAATTCTGTTAATAAAAATCAGCATCTTGGCATTGAGCTCAAGGAAGAAATCCAGAAATCAGTGCACAGAATAACACTCTGGTGTATCTCCAGGGCTGCAACAGGATGGGGAAGTGGAGGTACTACTCATGGGCCAGAATCAGAAATTTTGATAATGTTTGTAAGTCATTGCACATTATTCCAACTATTCCAGGAAGCCACATTCTTTCGCTATCCATCCAAATGCCTCACTTTGTTAGCTGAGTTGTAAATCTTTGGGATTAACCCCTGTTCTCTTTATTTGTCTGTTTCCTAAAGTTTCTTTAGGAAACTTTGCTTAAAGGATTCAGCTCTGCCTCTGATACTCTGAGTACTTTCCTCTCCTTAATCCCAGACAGTTCCCATCCTAATCCTATGAGACTTTTCATTGTTTTCCATGCCTGGACTGTATGTATCTTGTCCCTGTTTGGACTTGATCTCTCATTATCAGCCTTCTCCTTGGGTAAGGAAACAACTAGGGAGAGGAGTAATTTGAGGAATAAAGGTTAGGATTCACTTCCCTAATTTCACCTTGACCTGAGACCCTATTGATTTACACCCAGCCCATTTCTGAACTTCCCTCACACAACAACGGGTGCCCATCCTCATCCCCTACCATTTGTTCCCACCAAGCTTTGGTGCCTGTGCCACCCGGAACTGTGTTCTAATTCAGTGATGGAAGGGAGCACAGCTGATCTAAATAGAGAATTTGGGTAACTGAACCTGATGCATTAAACTGACATAAGCAAAGATCAAAATTATGGAAATTTTGTTTTTAAGAATGGATTATGCTGCCTTAAGAACTGGGAAGAGTAAAAGTGTAGAGTTCCAAGTGAATAACCCAAGTGGCTGAAAGACTCCGGAAGCCTTGTGAGTAGTACTGTACAGTGACAATCTGGAAAGGTTCACTTAGATGGCTACAGTTTTTTAGTCTGATTCTATAGTACACATTTCCATTACAATCCTGTTCATGGTTTTTAATCAGTTACTGTTTCATAGGTAGAGCAAAGATTAACTGAAATTTAGCCTTTGTTTGAATTGCCACAAATTTTCTATCCTTGGTCTACATAAAAAACTTTCCCTCTATTACCCAGTGAACCCCCAAAACTAAAACTGGTTGGAGGGAGAGTCAACAAGGATCCCAAATACCACCTTAGCTGCCTGGTGCTTGCCCTTTCCTATAACATCTTCTACCATCCAGAGTCTCCATCTCAGGATTTCCCTGGTCCATATTTAATATAGATATGCCTTCTAAAAAGCAAATTATTACAATGAAAAACATATATACATTCAAGAAGTGCTTATGCAACTCAAATTACATCTAGCTAGGGCTTGTTGACATTGATAAACCACTCATCTTTTGTTCTTTCAGTTTGCAAGGTCATTATGCAAGTTTAGTGAAACTACAGTCTACATGTGCCATGGGGCACACTTGAAGACCCTCATAATTTGTCAATAATTAGACTCCTCCAAAGAAATATTTTACGTCTATTAAAGACTTGCCTCCTCAAAGTCTGATTAGAATACTCACTATAAGACTAAAATCTGGGCAGTTTATCATTGTCAGTAGGTGTTCCCAAGAGAACAATCTTTATGGAAAATAATAGCATGCATTTATGTTGGTAACTTGATTCTATTATCAAGATATCAGATGAACTGGAATTTCTAAATTACTCATGGTAGATAGAGGTGCAATTAAGTTTTTGTCAATTTGAAAATCCTAGATAGAGGGAAGACGTTGGAATAAAAGATAAACAGTAAGATAATTTAAAATGTAAGGTAAGGTAAACACCTAATTAATTTATAAAAAAATATGCCATACACATATTGCCACATCCAGGGTGGATACTGAGATGGAAGTTTTTCAAACAAATTATTTATACATTTTTATTTGTGTTTTTGGCTACTTCACTCTCTATAGTCAGATATAAATTATAACATTTAAAAGACTTACACATAATACATTTAAAAATTTGCTATCTTGAAAATTCCCTTTGGGGAGTTTAGGATGGCTTCCTTGGATTCTTGCTTTCATGGATATTTCATAAGGGTCATATTCACAAGTGAGGTCTTAGAAATCGGGTAACCAATCAATATTTCACAATGCAATATAACTAATTCCCTTAACAATATGGTGCTAAGAACAGAAAAGTGAAATTTCCTCTGTTGTCTTTGCCTATAGCTATGAGTTTCCTTTCAAAAAGACCACAAAGTGGACCCAACCAGTTTAATAATCCTGATAGAAACAGAGTGAGTAAAAGTAATGAGCACAGACAGACTGGGGCAAACTAGACTGGTAAGGAAGGAAGCGGACACATGGTGGCAAAGACAATCAGTCACCAGCATCAATTTTACACTGGTTTATGAACCAGGATATTGGGGAAGGGGAGTGGGGCCTGAGATTAGGAGCTGCGAGGAGGGGTTGTTTTTAATATAGTGTTTTTCCCTTTGGTTTTTCCTTTTAGTCCTATGGTGTTGAAAGCACAGCTTTCACAAAGACAATCTGACCCATAGCAACTTTATAAATCACTCCCCTAACCTTATAAGCTGAAGGTCTGCAGTGAAGATCTGTAATCAACACTGTAATCCATTCTTCTAACCACATAAGTTTTTTTTTTTTTTTTTTTTTTTTTTTTAAACTAAAAACCTCTAACATCCTTCTTACGGTCAATCTAGAAAACAAGTTTCAAGATGTGGTGCTTTTTCTTTTTCTCGGAAAACTTTATATACATCAACATAACTTGAAGCTATTACTTGTTGATTCAGGGCTCAATATCTTGAACATAAACAGCCACTGAAATTTTCTAAAATCAATAAATGTAGGCTGCAAAGTAATGAGAATATTGTTAGCAGTAAGGCTAAGAATTAGGTTACCATCCCCAAATTTAAAACAATGAAAATTCTGCTTTTAAAATTCCAATTAATGTCACCTAATTATCTTGAGCCATTCCTACATGTAATTTCCACATCAATCTACCAACTTACTTACAGTAAATACACTGGTTTCTGCATATCACGCAACCAACCATGAATCTGTAGGACAGGATGTTAAAAGCTAAGGTACGGAGAAGCCAAAAAAGTGCCAAAGACTGTCAACAGCTCTAGAAAAATAAACATGAAAATATATGACAGGATTGCAAAAAACAGCATGGTTCCTGACTTAGGAAAACTTTTAGCGTCATTACGGTGTGTATTGGTTACAGCACTGCTAGATTGTTGTGGCCGCATGTGAATATTATATTTTTAATGGACAATACAAAATGAGACAGTGTCCAGTGGAGGAAAATTGGTTAGAAACAACAAGCTATGAAGAAAAGTTGCAAAAACTCATTTCTGTGACAACTTCGGAAAGAAAAGATGAGGGTAGGATATGATAGTATATGTCAAAGATTGAAGGAGTAAACTAGTCTCCACAGCTTCAGAAAACAAAGCCAGACAGTTTTGCTATTATGATATTTTACTCTAGATAGAGCAAAAATGGAATGGTAAAAAGATATAGAGGCAGCCAAGTGTTACCTTGAGCATCAGGCAGGAACTATGTGATCATATGCCAAAGGGGGATGATGAAAAGATTCTTAACTTTTCACCCAACACACCAAAAGTATCAATGCATGATTATTTGCCAAACATAACTTTTTATTTAGAATTTTAGAGATAAAATAAACAGAAATCACTTAAAAGTTTAAATTTAGCACATGAGAAAGATACATAGCCATCTTTTAATATTCACTAAGTTTATCCTGTGCTTATGACAGTTTAGCACACATTAAATGTTATTATAAACCGTACACTTACGATATAATAAGGCAATAAAGTCAGATACCACTTATGCTATTAAACATGTTAATAATAGCTTAGTAACGTTTTTTAGCAAGTGAAGACTATATTACATGAAATACAACATGAGAAAATTTTTAAACATAAACAGTGGCACCAGAATTTGAAGTTGGCAAGGCTTATGCTATCGCTAACATTTCACAGAAGATTTCCATATGTCATTTTTTTGCATGTAAAACAAAAATGGCCACAAGTGTGCTTAGGTTGGACCACACACACAGAGGGATAATTCAGATTCCCTTATTCCTCAGACCCATTTCTTTAAGTCACTAATTAATCTACTTAGTCATCAATTATCTAAACATATATTTATGTCATTATTATATAAGGACATAAATTCCCTTTGTTTAAGTCCACCTCCTTGGATTTTACATACTTTAAAGGCATTAACATCCTACTATATCAGGCTACAATTTTTTTTTTTTTTTTGAGACAGAGTTTCACTTTGTTGCCCAGGCTAGAGTGAGTGCCATGGCGTCAGCCTAGCTCACAGCAACCTCAAACTCCTGGGCTCAAGCAATCCTGCTGCCTCAGCCTCCCAAGTAGCTGGGACTACAGGCATGCGCCACCATGCCCGGCTAATTTTTTCTATATGTATTAGTTGGCCAATTAATTTCTTTCTATTTATAGTAGAGACTGGGTCTCGCTCTTGCTCAGGCTGGTTTCGAACTCCAGAACTCGAGTAATCCGCCTGCCTCAGCCTCCTAGGATTATAGGCATGAGCCACCGCGCACCTGGCTTCATGCTACAATTTTAATACTGTTTTCCATTATATTTCAAGAATTACTTGGTGGGAATTGATTAGAAAACTTTAATTACTTTTCAAGGGTTTGGGGGGTTTTTTTTTGCAAAAGTCCCTGTCTTCTACCAGTGATTTTATCTCCCCACGTTAGTGACTACTACTAGAGTTGAATGCATGCTGAGAAGAATCATAAAATTCACTTTTTGGATCTACATAGCATTTCCCACTTTTCTCTAACTCCTTACCTTGACTAATTTTTGTTCATAGCACTTAGCACTCCCTGACATTTTATAATATGTCCACATCCCATACCCAAAACCCTTAGAACCACTTGTGTTTCAGAATGTAACTTTTTAGGAATTTTTACAAAGGCTTTATGGCATATCCCCATTAGGGTCCATGACAGCTCTTCATGATCAAACATTAATACTTTTTCAATGAAGTACATGGATATTCCTACTAACAAGGATAAATAAAGACTACAAATAGCGTCACCTCTCTTCAGGTCTGGTTTTGCTGCCTGATGAGTTCAAGTCAGGTCAGGTTTGCTGCTAAATGAGTTAGGAAATACCTTTTAGTTTGAACAGCTTTTTGAATTTCAGAATCACAGATAAGAGATTGTGGATCTATAAGTATTTACTTTTTGACTATTTTCTGTTCATGCCTACAACTAGGATTTAAGAGCCATAGATACCTGAATATTTTGTCTAACTACTTCACTGTATCTCCAAAGTCTAGAATAATGAAAGACACAAAGTCTTAATAAACAGCTGTTGAGTGAGTGAATGAATGAATGAATGAGGTCTGCCATGGGAGTTCTGCCTAATACGGGAACTCTGTATTTCATGCCAGATCCTCTCCTAGGGACCCTAAATAGTAATACAAAGAGTGGGGTATAGGCTATCGACTGATGCTAAAACTGAAAAACAAGACAAAATAGAACAACCCATGGAGAGAAAAGGCATTAAGCAAAAATAATGAGGCAATAAAAGATATAAGGAAGCAGAAGCCATGAGGTAGAAAGAGAGAAGTAATTAATCAGAGGTATTAGAAATAACAGAAACAATGAAAGAAAGACACCTGAGTCCACATAATGATAGCATCTAAGACTTGGTATCAGTGACACCCTACAAATTCTTATAATAAACTAAATGATTATTATATGACTTTATTCCTTGCAACTTGAAACAACTCCTACCTTACATAAGTCACATAACTTTACTGAGCCTCAAATCTTCATATATTAGATGATGAAGTTGAAAAGATAATGTCAAAATTTCCTTCCAACTAAAATAATTATGTATGGCAGGGCTTCTCAAACATTAGTATGCAGACTTGCCTAAAGGGATTGTTAGAACTCAGATTACTGAACCCCACTCCTCGAGTTTCTAAGACTGGGGTACTTGAGAATTTACCTTTCTAAGATGAAGTTTATATTAGTGTATTAGTCAGGATTCTCCAGAGAAACTGAACCAATAGAATATCTGTATCTATATCTATATACCCCATGGCCCAGTCAAGTTGACACATAAAACTACACTGAGGCTTCTGATACAGGGACCATGGTTTGAGAACCACTGGCATACTACATAAGCAATATTTATTTTACAAGGTACATGTGAGACATTATTCAAATTCCAGTGCCCTCTGAAAATAATTTGAGTTTGTCCATTTGTAAAGATATGTCAATGTTCCTATCCACTCTTGATATTCAATTTGATTTCCAGGCCTAAAATGCTTATCTTCTACAAAAAATCAAGAGAATCTCTTCTCACTGCAAAGCTGATTTAACCATGAAGCTAATATTTTTGAAATTAAATGAAACGCATGTTTAATATTGTCTCACAGACACCCAAGACAGGCCTCACAGAGAAATTTCAGTATTCCTGTTTCCTTTGGACTTACTGGTGTGGCAACTGCTTATTTTCTGGCAGCCAGAAGTCTTTAATTTCAAGTGACATTGCATAGCCAGTCTAAGTCCTACTGACTTTAAGGCTCTCACAAAGTTGCTCACTTCCTTGGTAACAAGTCTATGCACCAAAAACTTCACAGAATAAATTTGATTGTTCTTACGAGTGTAAAAGAGAAGTTATACAGCTTGATTATTTTAACACTCAGATCAAAATTATCATTATAAAAAAAATTTTCAAATGTGGAACGCTTAAAAGTAAAGTCTCAGAAAATCTATACCCACCAAATCAATAGAATAACCTCTTTGGACATAATTATACTTCAAAGAAAGTAAATGCCATTATTCACTTGCAAAGACAAGAAAATAGGTATAAATCACTGTAAGTGCTTTGTACCTCACTGGAAAACTTTTTTGAAAAAAGATTTTATTAGCAAATGACACCTAGGCAAAGCTACCCCTGCAGTTTTCCTGCAGGAGGAAAAGTGTGAGAGAGGCAGAGATATCTTGGGGCAATATTTTAAGTGATTGATCCATGGGTGATTAATTATCATATACAAATATGGGTGTGACAAAGCATATAAAAGGTACTCAGAGTGCACATTTGGGTCATCTGATGCTTTTCTAGAAACGAACAATGGATCCCTGAAGACTGAAGTAAGCATGGTATCACAGTCAGGAAAAAGAAGATGGAAAACGAAGGATTAAAAGGTTGACAGCAGGTTTTTTCTTTGTGAAGCCAATTTATTTTTCTTTGAGCTAAAAAGACTCTGCCTCAAGGCTGGTGTAAAACAGCCCTGCCAGGAAGCCACATTTATCACGCCAAGGAAAAGCACCACAAAGGAGACAGCATGATAAATACCTGGTTTCGGGAATCCCAGGATAGAGTGTCCAGAAATGAGGATAAAAATGTATTTATCTCTTTGAAGCCTGCACTCGAGCTCAAATAATATTCTCAGCAAAGTTTGCTTCAAAACAACCAATCTATTGATTGGATTAAGACATTAAATATATTAATTACATGATGTTCATCATAATCTAAAAGGGCTGATAGAGTTGTTCGCTGATCCAGGACACACATGCAAGTTATTTGTTATGGTGACTGCTTGCTTTGCAGAGTCTGTGCCCTTGACCCAGCCCCATAGATCAGTGTCAGGCCAAGTGAGATCTCCAGCAAGGAACAACATGAACCCTCTCCTCAAGGTTAGGCTTTCAAAGCTAAAAGCTGATCCTGGATCTTAGATATGTCTGGCCTGGGTCTGAATTTTATCTCCAAACTTAAAGTTGGGTGACCTTAAGTGACTTAACCTCTGGAAACCTTTATTTCTTCGTGCGTAAAACGAAGCCAATTATAAAGCAGGCATCAGAGTGCAATGTGAGATATTACATATAAAGTGACTATGTTTGGCACACAGTAAGTGTTCAATAAATATTAGTTACTATCACTACATTATTATTTTTTATTGTAGAGCTTCTCTTAATGACCTTGAATGAACTGATTTGCCAGGTTACTGCCCCGTGCCTTCTATTCCTTCTGTTAAACACGTAGACTCAAACTCAGGACATTCTAAGTGTTCTCAACAACAGACTACATCTTAGAAGACTTGTACAATATTGCTCCTGCCAGTTGAGTTTTATGCCTAACAAAAGTCAAATAAATTTATTCCCAAAACTATTTATGATGATTGTAACTGTTATCAAACATTTGTAATAAGATGTAAACTTATGAAAGATAAAAGCAAAACCAAAAAATTATCTCCGTTAAACACTTTGAATATATAAGTAGAAGAATAATTTCTGCCAAATTAAATGACAAAATTATAGAAAGTTAGAAAAAAATCACAATAATCTAGAAAGTGCTACACTCACTTTGCTTCATAGTACTTTAAGATCTTTCTATATTTTAAAGAAACTGGAAGTGAAAATTGTAAAAGGTACATTTTAGGTGTTGCTTATGAAAGAAAGATATTGCAGAGCTCCCATCAGCAAACCAGTATGTCAAAAAAACGCCAGCCGTATGTCAAAGATTGATAATGGAATGTCCATACATTTTTTTGAATTAAATAAAATGTTTGATATATGAATCCTCATTCCCCCATCCTCTAAACGGAGTTTTAAAAGGTAAGTGACCATTGCTGGTCCCAGCTGAATTAGATAAGACAGTTTTCACAGCATTATGTAAATACTTTAGTCATTAAGCCCCTTCTTAAAAAATTCTGAATTTAAATAGGGAGATGTTGGTCAAAGGACATAAAATTTCAGTTAGACACAAAATTTCAAAAGTTCAAAAGATCTACTGTACATCATGGTGACTACAGTTCAAGAATGTATACACTTGAAAATGCTAAGATAGATTTTAAGTGTTCTCACCACAAAAAAATATGAGGTAATACCTATGTTAGTTAGTTTGATGTAGCCATTCTATAATGTATATAAATACCAAAACATCATATTGTATACCATACATACTTACAATGTTTACTTGTCAATTAAAAAATAAAGTATATGAAAATAAATGTAAATAGGTTAAGGGAAGTAAACTACTTTAACAAGCAGGTAAGAGCTTGTTTTTTTGTGATTTACCCACAACCAAATTCAGTCACATAAAAGAGTACTTCCTGTAGCATATGGGATCCAGGACCAAAACTGTTGCCATGAAGTGGTGAAAAAAGATCAGATAGGAGTAGAAGTTTTCCAGTGTTGTTCTACTAATTGACTGCCTCAAAATCATCTGGAAATTTTCCAAAAATACAGATTCCTAAGACTCATATCCAGGATCCTAATTTAGTAGGTCTGGAGTAGGAACTAGGAAACTGTGGGGTGTTTTGTTTTGTTTCCTACATGCCTCTGATGGGTAACTAGGTTTGAAAAAAATTGATATTGAGCACTGCTGTCTAGCAAAACATAATGTGAGCTATATTTTCTAGTAGCCTCACTTAAAGAAATCAAAAATTTTAATAATATGTTTTAATTTCTTAACATTTTATTTGAGCCAATAAGCCCCAATATTATCATTTTAACATGTATTCAATATAAAATTATTAATAAGCTATTTTACATCCTTTTTATTTCTACTAAGAAATAAAATAAAATAAAAAAGTCTTAGAAATCCAGTGTGTGTTTTACACGTAGAGCACATCTCAATTTGGACAAACCCCACTACAAGTACTCAACAGTCACACGTGGCTGCTGAGTACCATATAGGGAAGAGTAGATATAGAACGTAAAGGGGTAGACTGTCTTAGTGATGTAGGCTGTCTTGATAATGCTACTATATTTTGAAAGTTCACAACCACTAAGTGCTCAAGGAAAGGAAATGGTTTGGAAGGTCAAGAAGCAGAATGAAAGGGCATGGAAAACTCAGGATAAATATGACACTTAACTGGAAGGTTTATGTACTTTGAGTTAAGGAAGTGCACATAAATATTCAAGGGAAAATAAGTGAAACTGATGTTCATGCACTCAAAAAGGGAGTAAGTTTGAGAATTCCTCTAACTAGACAAAAGTAAAAAGCTGTCTGCCACGTAACTTGTTTTTAAGTGCAAAAATAGAATTCCCACAGAGTTCATGCTCACCTCTCAGAAACCCATGAGAATATGGAGTGTGGAATAGAAATACCTTTACCAAGAAAGTAAACTTTCCAGTGTAAAAACACATAATAGAAGTATTTCCAAGTGTTTTAAGCTATGCACACATTTCTTGCATTTATCAAACTATTACGTTAGTGAAAACACATTTTGGAGGCTGAAATAATAAGTCTGAACAAAGAGCTTAACATAGAACTGATGCATATTCTCCTATGGGAATTCAACTAATTTTTTTTAAAAGACCTCAACAGTAAAGTATTCTAACCAGGAATATCACAGCCCAAAATGCTGTAAATCAAATGAAACATTTGTGAAGGAAAGCACCTTAATTCCTCATGAAATACTTGTATCAATGAAAAAACAGTGAGAATAGAACAAACTCAATGTTGGAGGTTAATGGAGATGTGTGAGGTATCAGATTGCAGACTTTTATTATAATATATAAAAAATTCTATAGGAGCCCAGTTTTTCATCTCAAGCCTAAAGTTATATATGAATTTATATATGAATCTATCATATTTCCTGAAATGCATTTTCTCATTTTTTCCTCTTGCCCTATAACCAGATAGCACAAAATTAGCTTTTAAAGCAACTATAGAGGCATTGGTAGAATTCTAATAATTTAATTTAAAATGGAATTTTTTAATATGCAAATTCATAAATACATGAAGATGATGTTAGATATCCTCCATCTGGGGCTACATCTTGTACTTGTTCATCTATCCAATAGAAGCATTGGATTTTCACTGCTCTGTCATCTATACTTTTGCTCAGGTTAGAGTGGCCAAAGAAATTCAGGATCCAAAGAGGAAATAAGCAGTAACTTTATAATTTGAGCATCTGGTTTGTATATTTATATGCACAAGTCCCAATGGCTGTATATTAATGATTTTAAAATGTAAAAATTGATCTGTTAACTTCTATAGGGATAGATCCAAAAAGTGTTGGAAATCCTACGAATTAACTTTATCAAAGTAAACATGCTCAACATATCTCTTTCATAGGCTTACTATTATCAATTAATAAAGCCCAATCAAAACAATCAAAGAAACACAATATTACACAGAGTACAAGTGTTAATTTATTAATATGCTCACGGTTAGTGCCATTTTCCAGATTAATTTTTATTCATTCAACTAATGTTTGCATTTTCAATATGCAAAGTTCTTTGTTAAGTGCTGCACTAAGACATTACAATAATTTGTTATGTTTGATCCATGAGCATTGAGCATACTTGTAAATACAACTGCAAAATCAATGCACACATATTCGATAAAACTACATCACACTTTTGAGACCGTGCTGATTCCCTGAGGTGCCTGCTCTCTCCATCATAGGTGAACATCATTTTTTGTTCCAAAGATTGCTCTACCATTGTAGAGTTGGTGTATAAATTGCTTCCTAAATCCTGCAACATCTCAGGTTTATATTCTTTTCTCCCTTCTGTTTATTTTGGATTCCTCTGGCTGCATAAGTGGTCTCTCATTTATCCTCCACAGATGTCTTCCCTTTTAGAGTTATTCCTCCACAGATGTCTTCCCTTTTAGAGTTATTGCCTGACACAGGTGAACTGGTAGTGGCCCATTTGTTAATCCTATTTTACAAATAAATATCATTCAAGAATCACAGAACATGCTAAATATATGTAACAATGAAGGAGATATTTGGGCTAGAGGGTATGGATGCCAAAGAAATAGAAAAAGTGAGTTGTTATCACCTTTCTATGAACTTTTGGCTGTCTGGAGATCATGAAACTGCAGAAAGGGCATTATGAGTCTATACATTTCAGCAAAATATATCCTAATTCATCTTTCCATCTTTGTGATCAGCATGGATTTGGACCACTTGACACCCAGACTGCTTTATCCTCTTTTTGCAGATGTCTAGTTTCAGTAAGTGTGCATGTTCCATGCTGGGCATTTTGCATTAGAACCACAGTCTCCTCAGATTTGTCTCCGTATCTCTATACAAACTCCATAAAACAATCTGTAATCTCCCTCATCTTCTTTAGCTACCCAAATTGTTTCTTTAGTATGCCCTATATCCTTATGTCAGTCTGGGGCCAAGCAGGAAATGGATGGCATATTCAAATTGGATAATTAAGCAGAGTTCAATAAAGGGATTGTTTACAAAAAGAGCAAGCAGCGATAGTATAGGATCCCAGGACTAGCAATAGCAGAAAACTGCTACTACTCCTAGAGGCCTACAGGACTAGGCTGAACCTGCAGGAACTTGGGGGCTAAACACTCTGGCCTCACCCTCTTCCCACCCTGCTGGTGCCTCTCCCTGGTGGAACATGAGAGATGCTCATGCAGCTTATTCAGGCCAGCCTCCCCCCAAAGCTGGAGAATGGTAAAGAATAGATTTAGAGAGGCAAATAAAACACCAAGCCCAAGCCTGAGATGTTATTGAAATTTTGAAGAAAATAATGGTGCTAACATTTTCCCATTTTCTCGATGACTTACCTTCTCACTCTCTTCTCCTCCACCCCACTCCCCGACCTCTTCCTCTCTCTCTGAAAAATTCCAACTCCCAGTTCAATTCACAGTCAGCATACATGATTTAACAACTGCTACTGCAGGCTTCTATCAAATCACTTCTCCACAAGTGAGAACGCATCTCATCTTGTCAATCCCATCAGAACCCACTAACACAGCTTTGTATGTGAAAGACTTTCCCTGGGTCTACATAGTATTTACTACACTCAGCAGAAATCAACTTAAAACTAAAATATCACTGTTCTTCAAGTTTACTTGCTATTGCTCAGTAGAGGAAATCATTTCTAAAGTTTTTTTTCTCCAAAAGCTCCAGCAATGGCATCACCTCCTTGCTTCCCTGAAGATTATGTCTCCAACCTCTGGATTCCTGGACTGCAAAAAAATCTCATACCTGGTTACTAAAGTGGGCATCTGATCAGTGTAGCATCGCCACTTTCATTTGGGGAAATGTACCTTTCCACCATGCTAACATGGAGTTTGAGGGGGGCTGTCATCTTTTCATAAACCACACCTCCCTGACTACATGGACTGGTCTAGAGGTGAGGAAGTGACCCAAGCCGGACCAGACATACTGCTCTGCCTCAGCTAGTTCATTGACCCAACAGGCCTTATTAAAGTCCTGTAGAATATTTGAACTTGAGATCAGAGAGACAAATACTGAGTTACTTTCTAGTCATGGGTGTGGTGAGCTGAGTCATGATTTCAGCCATCAGGCAGGGGGGTCCCATATCAGGGAGGAAGCCCCTGCATGCATATTTCCTTTGCCTAGAAGGATCTTCTCTTCTCTCAGCCTATTTAGTTTTTCTTCCTCAAGTTTAATATTTCTATTCAAGAATTACTTCTTCAGGAAGGCCTCCCTTACTTTTCTATTTATAAAAATGAAAATTATATTTTAGCAGAGGGAGACATATAATGCACAAGTAATTTAAATACAGGATGTCAAATGGTAATTAGTACAGAAACAAATTAAGAAAGTGGAGAATATGGAAAGGAGTTCTAGGGTATGGGAAAGGGTTGCTATTTTACATAGGGTAATCAAGAGAATTCCTTAATAAGGTATTATCTGAGCACAAACCCAAGGGAGATGAAGGAGAAAGTGTGCAGAAATACAGGGGAAGACCATTCTGTGCAGAGAGTACAGCAAGTCCTGAGGTCCTAAGGCAGGAGATGCTTGGTGCTAACAAACAACAGCAAGGAGTCCAGTGCAGCTGAAGGAAAGTGAGCGAGAGAAGAAAGTAGAAACTAGAATAGATCACAGAGGAAGCCAACAATCAGATCATGTAGGGCCTTGTAGGTCATTGTGAGGATTGGCTTTTACTCCAAGTGAGGTAGCAATTCACTAGAGGATTTGAGCAGAGGAGTAAAATGACCTAATTTAGGTTTTCAAAAGATCCTTGTGGCTGCTGTTTGGGAGAACAGACTATCAGGGTCAAAGGTGGAAAGACTGGTTTGAAAGCTACCACAGTTATCCAAGTGAGAGATGACAGTGATTTGAACCTGAATGTAAGCACTCGAGGTGCTAAGGAACCACCACATGGTGACTAAATCCTGAAGGTAAAAACAATAGGATTTGCTGACAGAGTTAAATATGGAGTAAAAGAGAAAGAGAGGAGGTAAGAGACTCCAAATTTTTTGGCCTGAGCAATTAAGAAAATAGAGTTGTCATTTACAATAATAGGGAAGAACCAAGAGTAGCGTCACGTTTTCTGAGGAAAGATCAGAAGTTTGATTAGAGAAGCCTGTTAGACGTCTGAGTAGAGATATCTAGTGAGCGGTAAGGTATATGCATCTAGAGTTCAAGGGGAAGGTCTAGTACAGAGATATAACTTTGGAAGCCCTCCATGTAGACATGGATAAAATTGCCAAGAGAGTGAGTGTGGATGGAGAAGAGATCCAGAGAGTAAAGCCTGCACACTGCAATAACCAGGACAGAGACGGGGGAAGACTCAGTAATGTGACTAAGAAGAAGAAGCTGATGAAGCAGGAATAAAACAGAAGAGTAGAGTGTTCTAGAAGACACATAAAGAAAGTATTTCATGGAAGAGGGAATGATCAACTGTCGAATTGATCATTAAGGATTAAGAATTGACCATTAAATTTAGAAACAAGTAAATCACCAGCAAGTTTGACAAGAGATGTTTCAGAGGAGTATTGAGAGTGAATACCTTATTGGAGTGATTTCAAGATAATTGAAAGCAGAACTAACAGCGGGGAGAAAAGACAACTTTTGGGGGGGCATTTTGCTATACATGGGAATTAGGAAGTGGGGACAGCAGCTCAAGAGAATATGGGATCACACGCATTGTGTATTCACTTCCTCACTCTCCTGAATGTCTTCTCTCACCTCAAATCTCCATCACCTCCTCCTTCATTCTGGCTGATGAACTTACTTCCTTATTTCACTAAGAGAAGACAGAAACAATCAGAAAGTAGCATCCTTAAGTTGCCACCACTTCTAACCTCCTACCCACACCTTTATGTATTTGACATGAAACAAGTTGGCTTGATTGTGTGCTTTTCTGCAATGGTATTTAGCTGTGTGATGCAGAAACAGACCAGGAGAAGTGTTGTATGAACCAGGACTGGGGTTTTGTTAGATAAGGATGATGAAGGGTGCTGGAGACAAAGACGAAATAATTATAAAATTAAAACTACAATACATTCTATTCTTTATAACTCCTGAAAGCACAACAACTGCCCTACTATCAAGCCCGGGTCCTACCAGTCAGTAGAATGGCTCAATCTTTGCAGAGATTCCAAGATGGTGGAAGCTGACATTAGCCTTCAAGATTAGAGATATACTCAAAACATGCAGCATCCTGTAACTATTCATTCTACATTTATCCAAACCTTCTCCTTTCAGTGTATATCATCCCTTGGAGTAATGTGTTAATCTATTCAATATGTAAGGTAGCTTTCTGTTTTAATTCTTTCATGGATTAGACTAAATTATAACGGAGAAAAGCCTATGTATGTTCAATCTGTATTATCCACGATCTCTGTCATAGTATTCAATTATCATCTTTCCAGAATGAAGGGCCCCCATTTTAGCCTAATCAAATTTAGCACTGCAAATCATACTTGGGATACCCAATCCATGAAATATGACCGTGGTAGGCCGGGCGCGGTGGCTCAAGCCTGTAATCCTAGCTCTCTGGGAGGCCGAGGTGGGCGGATCGTTTGAGCTCAGGAGTTCAAGACCAGCCTGAGCAAGAGCGAGACCCCATCTCTACTACAAATAGAAAGAAATTAATTGGCCAACTAATATATATAGAAAAAAAAATTAGCCGGGCATGGTGGCGCATGCCTGTAGTCCCAGCTACTTGGGAGGCTGAGGCAGCAGGATTGCTTGAGCCCAGGAGTTTGAGGTTGCTGTGAGCTAGGCTGACGCCACGGCACTCTCTCTAGCCTGGGCAATAAAGTGAGACTCTGTCTCAAAAAAAAAAAAGAAATATGACCGTGGTTCATGTTCATTTCCTCACTTTTTAAACACCTTTTGAACAAAACATCATATTAACCATTGG
>VSMD01018171.1:0-12500 GCA_008750895.1 Mirza zaza | reverse complement strand
CAGCAGTATTTATTTGCTTTAGCCGCCGAATTATTGTCTCAATTATGTCTCCCGCTAATTTTAAATAATAGACCAGAGCCCTTAAACAGTATTTATCTCCATTTCCTCAGGATAGAAATTGACAAGACTGTATATCTTAAACTTCCCAAGAATGTAATCATCCTTTCCTAAGTAAGGAAAGACATATAAAAATTTATACTTTGAAAATTGATTATACATCATTAATTCCAATGAAGATTAATACAACTTTTTACTATGTTTTTACCATTGTTTCAGGTAAGTTAAAGATCAATTAGATGATAATATGTAGTGGCAGCAGTTTATTTGTGAATATATAATTTTGGATAATATTACTTATCCAAATATTAACTTTAAAAAAGTGATTTTAATTGATCATGATAATTGTGTAATCACATAACTGATGCAAATTATTTCATTCAGCCAGTATAAAATGTTGGCCAGTTTTCATTTTATCTTCCAAAAACAGATAGAACTTCTTCTTTCAATAGCTTTTGAACTTCATTTGGAATTTTATCCAAAGATGCAAAGAATATAGAACACAGGAAGACTGTTTATAAGTAATTCAAGTAAAATACATGATAGAAGAGATTAGAGAAAAGGTAAATATTATATTATAAAATTTCCAATTTAGATACCTCTGTGTATGAGTGAGGACTTCTTATAATAAATATTACATTTATTAAAGGAATATCAAACCTCCCTGATACACACAATAATCTTGAGATTTATTTCTTTGTTTAAATTATAATTCAAAATGACAGTTAATTTAAAACAACATTCAAGTCTAAGCAGGGCAATTAGCTCTCAATACTTATAACAGTTTCACTCAATTGTTTTTTGAAGACTGTCTAAAGAGTCCTGATGAAGACAATTGTCATATACCCTTGTTCAACCTGCCCTATGAATATTTATTCTGATTGGTAGGTGATGGACAAGAGTCATGAACGTTGAAAGTGATCATGTCATCCCTGTTTTTGCTCTCCATGTTCCAAGAAGCAATCGAATATTTCTAAACCTTTTATACATTCTTTCATTCTCCATACTAGAACTCTTTTCTGGAATAGAATAGTAGCAACATCATATTCTGTCGTGCATTCCTTCGAGCCTCTAGCAATATACTTTGCAAGTATATCAAACATGAGTCAATCTTACAGAATCGCCTCCTGAACATTGTTCATGCTCTTTACTCCTGAATAAGACTTCTATCTGGCTCCTTTGTTTCTCTTAAAAATCTGTCCATCTTTCAAGGCCTAATTAAAATAGCACAAAATTATAAAGTAATACCTTTTATATCCCCAAATGGATTTGAGGTACTCTCCCTGCAAATCTTATTATGATATTTACCAACACCACTGGATTTTGAGGTGCTAAATGGTGGCTCTATTTTTTCCTAAATGACATTTACTTCATTAAATTTACAATACAAAATTGGTTATTTAATTAGCACCTATAACCTTTCAGTTACCAGGAAAGAAAGGACGAGAGAACTAGCCTATATTGCACATCTACAATATGTCAGATATATTATCTACATTTTCATTTGTACCACATAACACCTAATGAAATAAATCATTTTATATCACTTTGTAGACAAAGATTGAAGTCAAGGTCAATCAATCTTGTCTTGGTTATACAAGTTGAGCCAAAGAATAGTCTGTCTGACTCAGAGTCATTCCATTATAAAATTTCATTTTGGAAAATTTAAAGTTTTTTTAAATGAACTCTTGATTGCCTGGTCCATTCAAAAAACATAAGAAGTTGTGAAATAACCAAATTAAATGTATACATTCAATATGAAAAAATATACATATTGAATGCATATACATTCAATATGAAAAAAAATTGTGTTCATTATCTTTCTGATTGTATCTTTGACGTCTTTGTTTCTCAGACTGTAGATCAGCAGATTCAGCATGGGAATCCCCACCGTGTAAAACACAGATGCTACTTTGACCGTGTGCCTGGAGTTTTTGGAGCTGGGAACACAGTAGAGGAAGAGGATGGTGCCATGGAAGATGGTGATGGTGGTCAGGTGGGAGGCCCAGGTGGAGAAGACCTTGCGGTGCCCACTGGCTGAATGCATCTTCAGGGTGGTGACAACGATGAACATGAAAATGATGAATAGTGTGATTATCTCATTAAAAGTGGCAACAATGAAAAGAAGCAACTGGCTGAGATAAGAATCAGAGCAAGAGAGCGATATCAGGGAAGATAACCCACAGAAGAAGTGATTGATCGTGTTGAAACCCTGGAAAGATAACTTTAAAGCAGAGCACGTGAGTGTCAAGGAACATATTATTCCCCAAGGGTATGATCCAACCACCAGCAAGGCACAGAGTTTCTGAGACATGGCAACCGTGTAGAGCAGGGGGTTGCAAATGGCCACAAAGCGATCGTAGGCCATCACAGCAAATAGAATTAATTCAGTCACCACAAAGGTGCAAAAGAAAAAGAATTGCACCATACACTCTGAGAATGAAATGGTTCTGTCTTCTACAACCAGGTTCACCAGCATCTTGGGAGCAATGATAGAAGAGTAGCAGAAATCCACGAAGGAGAGGTGGCTGAGGAAAAAGTACATGGGTGTGTGCAATTTTGGGTTAATTTTGATGATCACAATCATCCCAAGATTCCCTACGACGCTGAAAGTGTAGATTGCCAGAAATGCAAAGAAGAGGGGAACCCACAGATCCGGGTAATATGAGAAGCCCAAGAGGGCAAATGTGGCCCCAGAAGTTATATTTCTCTCTCTCAGAAACATGTTTCTCTCTTGTGCAATATGAAAAGCAATATTGGAAATAAAATATGGAAAGTGATTGACACATAAAGCATGAATAACTATCCCATCTATAGATTATAAGATGAGACAAATAATTTTCAGTTATTGTCCTGCTAAATGTGAAGTATCATGACAGGAGGAATCAGAGTTTCAGAAATAGATTAACTAATAAATGTTAGTTTCTCAAAAATTGTAAAATTAGTTCTTCTCATGATCTTAATAAAACTTTTTTAATGGTTTATTTATTTTTATTTCAGGATATTATGAGAGTACAAACATTTTGGTTACAAGAGTAATAATTTTTAACTCAAGCAATTTAGATGTTGACATGCAATCAAACCCTCATGTAGGACACTAAAATCTCACTGAATTTTAGGAATTCTGCAAAGAAAAGTCTAACAAAATGAAATAACTTGTTAATTTAGTGCTACATTTACTGAGGAAAAGTGGAAGCATCTGAAATAGCCTCTATAATTATAACTATTGTTCATGTAATACTATGTGCATATATTATGGTCTAGTGAAAGAGTAGTCCTATAATTATCATTTAAATCCATAGTTAATTGTTAGTTTAGCATTTTAATCATTCTTCTTTTTTACTAAATAGGTCAAACAAAAGTCAACAATATTTTATGTTTTTTCGACAACGACTATCTATTGAACAGCTTTATTCTACAGATGAGTGAATAGATGTTTGAAGAAGCCATAGCTTGCCCAATGACATATACATTTTGGATGATCAATGAACCCGGTGTCTTTGACTCTCTTAGTTGTATATCCAGCCCTCTGTGTTTCATTACTCATAGAGATCTTAACATTTTATTTTGTAATGATCATATTTTCATACTTCACTTTATAATTCTTTTGGCCACCTTTAAGACAATATTTAGATTATAAAATATGTAAATCAATTCAGTGGAAGTATTGAGGGCCTCAGAGATGTTCTGAAAATCTGTGTCAAGATGAAACAGAGAGAATGGAAGTTACAGAAATGTCCCCACTCAGAAATAAGCACTATTAAAAACCCATAAAGCTTGACAAAGACACTTTGTTTTTCTAGGCCCTTTTCTCCTCTCCCTTTAAGTCAGCTAGAACAATTCATTATGTCCCTCTACTACCTATCAAGAATAGAATGAGAATCCTAAGATGTCATCACACTTCTAAGACCTCCATCACAAAGGAATTTTTAATACAAAGAGAATGGTGGAGTCTTTCAAATTTGTACCCAGGTAGGGTTGTCAGATAAAATGCAGGGCCTTAGTTAAGTTTGAATCTTAAATAGATAATGAATTGTTTCCTATAAGTATGTCTTAAATAGTTCATGGGACATAATTATAGTAAAAAATATTATTTATTTATCTGAACTTGAAATCTAATTTGGCATCCTGTATTTTTGTTTGCTAAATCTAGCAACCCTATATCCAATACAACTCAGAATCTTAATAGCAACCAACATATCCTGGTTCACCTGGAACTTTCCTTATTTTAGTACTGTAAGTCACTCATACCAAGAATCCCATTTCATATTCCCTTATAATGAAGATCTCTTACGCAAACTGTCATAAGAGGTAAGGTCGTCTCTGATTCTTCAATCCAAGAAATATGTTCTAAATGTTCCAGCACTAAAGATCTCAGTTTCCATGCAACACTGAGAATTCTCCATGGTACTGTATGTTCAGATGTCCAAGGATTTAAGGACCAAGGAGAAGGTAATCTTTTCCAGTCAATCCTATCATAAAGCTCATCATTATTGCCCTATTTCAGTATTTTTAAACTTCAGCAGTATTGATATTTTCATGCTGGATTATTCTTTGTTGTGGGAAGCTACCCTGTGAAGTGTAACATGTATCGCAGCATCTCTGGTTTCTATCCACTTGATGAGAGCCTCACTGTCTCCAACTCCAGATGTAAAAATAAAAAATGTTTCCAGACATTGTCAAATGTCCCCGTTAGGAGGAGGATTAGGGAATGCATAATTTTCTGTAGTTGAGAACCACTGCTTTATTCCTGTCATTCTAATAGATTGCAATGTTTCTTCTGTTCTAATTTACTTAAGATTAATGTGCAATTTAAATATCATGGTTCACTATTATATGGATTAAACAATTTGTATTGTTTTTGAATCCATGCAATGTGGTACCTAAAGTCTTATTCCTTATAGTATCTTCTCATTTTCTTTTACTTTTTGCCCTCATGAGACAGTATTTTTTCCCCTTGATCTACAAACTTATTCAGATTGAGTCATCATTATGGTGTTTCTCCAGAAGGTTCATTTTATTCTTTTTAATTTATTTTTATTTAAATATTTATCTTCCTTATACAACTCTTCTCAAAGTTTACAGAAGCAAGGATATATATATATATATATATATATATATATATATATATATGTATATATATGTGCTGAAAACCCTTAGGGCCCTTCTATTCTCCAATTCCCAGGAAATAGTTGTTCAGGTCTATACTATCAAGAAAATCAGTTAAGCCAGGCCTCGTAAACAAAGCTCTATACCAAGCGTGGAAAGAATACACTTCCTGTTCCCCAGATGTCCAGATATGTACTGTCCACAGTGACTTCTAATATCCCCCAAATTATGGTTCCCATGCAGAAACCACAAAACCTAAGGCATCTTCTAGATACCTTACATAGAAAAGAATATCTCTTTTCTCAGACTGGTAAACTAACCTGCTGGTGGAAAAGGTAGCCCACTCCTGCCTCTGGAGAGCGTATTTTGGGGAGATGCTAAGACTTTTATTTCTACTGTCACTCCCAGTGTCACCATGATATAGAAAATAAATGTTTACCTTATTCTCCAAGGGCCTCAAAACAGGAAATTAAAATTAAATACTCTTTTCTGATGTAATTCAGGTTTCATGGAAAACCTGAAGGAAAATACTAGCAGCTTTAGAAACATTTTATATAAAAGTTAACTTAAAAGTTTAAATGTCCTCTCTCTGTGCTCCCTGATCATTCCCATAATCTCTTTTTTGTGTGTTATTATAATAAATTATAGCAGGAATTATATATTTTTTTATTTACTCAACAACTATTTCTTGAATATCTGCCATGCTCCTGGTCTTTGCAAAGCCTAACTCCCCTCTTGTTACACTTCTCACCTTAGGGAAGCAGGGAGATTCTGCCTTCAAGTCTCTCAGCTACTTAGTTATATTCCTGCCAGGGATATTGGGTGCAGACCATCTCTTAATACGTACTAGCCTACAGGACTACAAATGTTTGGAATTAGTTTCTCAGTCACTGTTCCCAGAAGCAGCTACATCTGGCTACAATCAGTATATCAGAATGTTTAAAGTTATTGCCAACATCCCAAATATCCTGTAAACAAATATAATGTCTACTGTGCAGTTTTTCTTTGCTTCTGATTGATCATACAACTGTTATCAATGCATTTAGTTCTGAAATCCCTTCAAATGCCATTTCTTCACAAAATTCTTGGTATCTTCTTTATCACCACTGACAATTCTTTAGATCACATTATTATCTAACACTCGTACTGTTCAATAGACTCCAAATTGGTCTTTATGCCTATCAATTCATCTTCATATATGTCTGCTGCACTGACATTAACATAGCTCTTTACAAAATAAATAAACTTATATTTATATATTTGTTTGAATATGCGTGAAATATCCATGGATGTCCATACTAGGTATTTTTCACATAGCTGAGATAAAAGAAGAGAAAGTAGACCATGTGAATATATCACTTATTCAAAAAAATAAGTACATAAAATAAGTGTAAACTAAAATAAAATAAATTTTAGTTTATTTTTAGGCCTTTGGTGTAAGGATCAAATAGTCATGAACCAGAAAGTCTTGACTATGCTATGAACATTCAAATTTAAAAGCTATAATGATCAAATCATTCTCCTGTTTGTAAATTTGAGTAACTCCTTATCACTTACATGTGCATTTCCACATTCCTAAAAATGTCATCCAAAGGCTTCTCTACTAGTCTTATTCTTACTCACTTTTCTATACAAATTTTAGTCTCCACAAATATCAATATCTATCTTGTTTTATATATCTGCACATTTGTGTTATATCACATCAACTTGTCTATACTTAACTTACCATTTAGCTTATTCATGCATCAAAACACTGCTGAGTTGTGAAACCTTCCATGAAACATTTTCTGACTCCTCCAGAGCAAGTCTATTTTTCTTTGATGGTCACAATTTCAGTGAATCAGTATTTGCTTCATGAGTGCTCCAGTCACAGTGTGCTATAGATATCTGTTTATACATGGCTTTCCCTCCAGCTAGAGTGTGGATCCTGCAAACTCTGTGCTATGACCTTAGACCTTTGTTATAAGGATCAAATAGTCATCAACTGGAAAGTCTTGACTATGCTATAAAAATTAAGTTGAAACCTATGATAATATGGACCCCATTGTTCTCTTTCCTGACAGAATTCTAGCAAAGAACATTGGCATTTTATTCTATATCATATTTTATCTATTCTAAGACACACTTGTATCTATTAATATTATAACCTCTCTATGATTGGCTATATCTTACAATTCATAGTACAGAAGTCATCATGTCAGTTCAATTATCAATGTTTGTTTATTGTGGCAATGTTTAATGATGGTATGTCTTATAATAAGTGAACTATGAAACGGCAATGGACAAGGAGTAGAAAAGTATGTGATAAGGAATATTTCAGAAGCATCATTCATTAGGCTTGGAAACAGTGCCATCTTCTACATAATTATTAATGGGATACTCATTAATGTAAAACCATAATAAATATGGATAAAATATATGGGTCATCATTAATGTGACAGCATATATTAAAAATAAAATGGGATCTATTCTTGTGAAAGGAGTATTTAAAAATAAATGTTATTCTTGATATTAAATGTACTCATTTCAAAGTTTGAAGTATGTTTAATATCTCTTTTAAAATTAAAAAGCACAAAGATAAATGAATACAAAAGACTCAGTCACAACTATAAACTTTCCTTAATCTGCTGTCCAGTCTAACACTGCAGCACTCCTATTAGTCTCTCACCTGCTTCCACTTTGGAATCCTGAACCCTACTAATAAAATCTCTTCTATGAATATATTTTGGAGCCCAGCACTTTCCTGAGAGCTTCCTTTACATCCTTGTTCCTCAGGCTGTAGATCAGGGGGTTCAGCATGGGAATCACTACAGTGTAGAACACTGTGGCCACTTTGTCAGCATCCCCACTGGTATCTGAACTGGGCCGGCAGTAAATGGAAAGGATTGTTCCATGGAAAACCACAATGGCAGTGATGTGGGAGGCACAGGTGGAAAAAGCTTTGCACCTTCCCTCTGCAGAGCGCATCCTCAGGATGGTAATGAGAATAAACAAGTAGGAAGTGAGAATGATCACAATGGTACTGATCTCATTGAAACTGGCCACAATGAACAGCAGCACCTCATTCACAGTGACATCAGAGCAAGCAAGACTTAACAGAGGGGGTAGATCACAGAAGAAGTGGTTAATCACATTGGATCTATAAGATGGGATCTCAAGAGCCAAGCACAAGTGGATTAGAGAACACAGCATCCCACAGAAGTAACAGCAAGATACCAGCCCTACACAGAGCTTCTGAGACATGGTGGCCATGTACAGCAGTGGGTTGCAGATGGCCACAAAGCGGTCGTAGGCCATCACAGCCAGCAGAAAGACCTCAGTGACCACACATGTGCAAAACAAGTAGAATTGCATCATGCATCCCAGGAAGGAGATGGATTTGTCTCTGTTGAGGATATTAGCCAACATCTTTGGCACGATGATTGAGGAGTAGCAGAAATCTATAAAGGATAAGTGGCTAAGGAAAAAATACATAGGGGTGTGAAGCCCAGAGCTCACATGAATCAGTGCAGTCATACCCAGGTTGGCCAAAACCGTGACTCCATAGATGAGAAGGAACATTAGTAGTAGGAAAGCTCGCAGCTCAGGGGCATCTGATAGTCCAAGGAGAATGAACTCTGTCACAGTGGTGCAGTTTCCCTTGCCCATGTGCCCAAGTTAGTTGGGATTGGAGAAAAAAATCTTAAAATTCACTCTCTATTATATGATCCAAAATAGAGTTTCTCCTATAAAAAGATATCAGAAGAAGTTGTACAGTTAATTTTATCAACAAGAATAAGACTTTTGGTGAAGTTTAGGAAAAAATCAGACATTGTTTAATTGTGTAATATGGATACATAAACTGTATAATTGTATAATATGAATGCATAAAACTCACAGTTCTGAGAGCAAACAGAAACGTTAACATTTATATGAACTGATATGATTGTTATATTAAGTTTTTCATAATTGAGAGCCTGTCACTAAATCATTGGAAAAGAGGTAAGACTATTATTTAATTAGCCTTATTGCTCTGTGAAGTTCAAATCCCTTTTTCATCACAGAGTCCACATTTGGATCCCAGGAAATAATATTCAAAATATATAGTACTGTTCTCTGAATTTCCCTATGAAGTAATGAGAGATATTATTATTCATGATTGTTAACCCACAAGTGCTCATATTTTGTTGTTACATTTGGGATGGAGAAAGTAGTTTTTATCTCATATATTAGCATTATCTCTATAACATTTGCATAGTAATTTTGTTAATTACACTCTTCAGTATCAGCCATGGTTCTGGTAATTGGTATTCTTGTGTACATTAGTGCACCTATGACTCTACAGCCTTAAAAAGATGTATTTAGTAAACGAATATACTCCTTTGAATCTGTTTGAAGAATTGATCAAAGATGTATATATGGAATTATTGTTAAATATGCGCTTGCATGACAGCATTATTGATGGTATTATAGTTTGGAAATAATGTATCAAACGAGAGAGAAATGATGGAAATATATTTGCTGAAAAATATGCAGGTAATAAAATAATTTTAGTAACATGAAAAATTATTGATAATACAGAAGCTAAGAAACAGAAATATAGTACAAAATATTTATACATGCACACACACACATATATATATATATGTAACCTGCATTACATATTTAATACTTATAGCATCCATGAACATAGCTATTTTATTCCTATAGTTTATTAAAGGAATCTATAAATTGCCTGAACTCTCACAAACGTAAGAATTATGTGGTAAGTGGAGACAAAGGTAGAATTTGTTTCTAATGAGAGACCCATACTTTCCAGGCCTTTGAACGTAACAAGTTCAAAGAGAGCATGAGATGCCCCTCATTTATTCTCTCCTTTCCCAACCCTTGGTAGATACCTATGAGACTATAGAGGCAACGGTCAGTATCGCTGGAGGAAAAAGAATTGAACCAGAGACCAACACAGCCTGGTTCTATTTCCATTCTTCAACTGATTTCAAAGATGTGCAGGATATGTCTATTATAAAATAATAGCTGCAAACATAATTGTTCTGATGATATAGTTTGCTCTTTTCAAATGATGAGGAAACGTGAGTTATTTGTCTTTCTCTGAGGTCAAAGCACTTTATAATTTTTAAAGCCCTTTCCTGTTTCAAACCTAAACATGACAAATCATGATGTTCATTGCCCATAGAGCAATGTGTCTTTTCCACAGGTGACTTTGGTGCCTACAGGATAATTTGTCAATGTCTCCAGACAATTTTGGTTGTCACAACAGGGAGCAGTTAATACTGACACCTAGTGGGGGTGATGTTAAATGGTCGGCTATACTTATGAGGGTCCCCGTCCCAAGACTTCCTGTCCCCAAAACACACAACAAAACATCAACTGACCAAAATGTCTATAGTGCCATAGCTGAGAAACCTGCCATAGACAGACATTTCAAAGGGTTTTTCAAAAAGCAAAATTGATCACTTTTTTTTTTTCTGCTTCAGGGTGATTCACACGCCCACCTCCATCCATGAACAGTCCTGTAGGACTCTCACTGCCAACCTCAACATCATGGTGACAGTCCAGACGATCTGTGTGCGGTCTCTGCCAGCTTGCATTGATGCAGTTAGGGGAAGAGAGCGGAAGAGGAAGTGTGAGAGAAAACAAGGATTCATCCAATAGATTCACAATGTTTCCCTATAACACTAATATCTGTTACAAGATACTTGGTTCTGTAGATTGTTCCCATTTCCCATCAATTTGTTTCTTAATACACAAATAAGAAATATTTTCATTAAACAGTGCTCCAAGTATGGCATTTCTTAAAATAATGTTCGATTAAGAGAAGAATAAAACACAAATGTTTTAAAAAATCATCTAATACTACTGCCCTCCTTTATAATTCCTCTTTCTCATACATAGGACTATAATAAATTACAAAATGACAAAAAACCATAAACCATCCATCTCCCAGAAAATATTTTTCATTTCCATTCCTCAAAATATAAAGTGTAGTACGACTAACCAAACTATTGGACAGATGTTGTTTCTCCTGTTTATGAAGATGCTATGATGGAAAATGTTATGCTCTTTATATTTGTGTGTGTGTGAATCTCTGGGGCCATGTTCCATAAGGTTCCAAACACAATCATTGATCTCTATGGGATCAGTAAGATATTAAGAAGACTACTCTATCTTGGGACTCCAACAATTATTGACCACTATGGAATATAAATAGTGGGGAAAACAATACAACTTTGTACATGTTATTATAATCTAATACACTTGCTTTCAAAGTCCACAATGAATTACAAAGCATTGTATGCTGCACCAAGCATTGCCTCTGTGACCCAGTACTCACAAGGCCATTATGAAATGTATGGATAGGTTTTTAAACTTTGTCTGTCTTATACTCAAAAGCTCCTACCTAAAGGATGTAGGGTCTGAAGCCACACCATAGATATTCCAAATGCCAGATAGGGGTGTTGACAATGAATCTCTTTTACAGAGATACTGATAATTGCTCACATTTACTCAGTATTTCCTATGTGGTAGGTAGGTACTTTTTTTCAATCAAGACACTTCGAACCCACACTTTGACTTCTTGTTTTTGTAGTGCATGTAAATGTTTTCATATTGAAATGAATGGCATTTGGCATGTGTTCTAGCCAAAATAGCCATTACTCACTGGCTACGTAGTATGAGTATGTACATGATACATATATATGCAATATACTCTATATACTGAGATATGGAGTGGAATGAGGAAAACATTTTTTGATATCTGTTCATTTTGTTCTTAATGCACCACCACACTATTGTCACAACATGCCTCCCCATAAAAGGAAAGTGCCTGATAACCAAAAAGCTAAAAGCACATCTATAAAGAACACTATTGGCAGAGATGCCTTATGTCAACTAGGCAATCCATTCACAGTAAAGCTGCTTTCTTTGCTTATGTATTGATCTTAGACATGGAGAGATGAGAAGTGATTTTAAAAGTTGGTTTAAATTTAAATATTTAAGAGGAATTTATTTAATGATTAGATTATATTATTGATATATATGAATATTTATATATATAATTAATATATAATGTTAGATTATAATAACATGTACAAAGTTGGATTGTTTTCCCCACTGTTTATATTCCATAGTGGTCAGTAATTGTTGGAGTTCCAAGATAGTGTAGAATAAAATGAAAATCAGGCAATCATTTGCATCAAGACTTTTTCAACATGACAAATTAAAAATGGCAGCTCTCTCTTACCTTAATAACACACTTTTGCTTGAGTAACTTTTACAGTTTTCTCCTCTCTGCTCACTGTGCCCAGATAAAATTCCAAACATATCATCAATATAGT
>VSMD01018168.1:0-10064 GCA_008750895.1 Mirza zaza | reverse complement strand
AAATAAGGAGATTAATGTGGACACTCAAATTTCTTTCAAGAAACAGTTTCCCTCTGTAATAATCCTCCCTGCACAATATAGCCACATCTTCATAAATTTTTTTTTAAACTCCAGTTTCTAAAAGAAACAGTATCTGATTGCTTTGGCTACAAGCATCATGCATTGGCTTGTCTGACACTATTGTGAACAATTCTTGGGTATGTGTCTTAAGGCTGTGGCAGAAAGAGTACAACAAGTCACCCATCCGGTTCCAGGTCCCTGCTCAGAGAGGGGTGACTTTGGTGGGGTCATTTCCCATCACAGACATTCCATTCGAGAGTGAAAGATACCATGACCTCCTCAGTTTAAATAATCTGTGGATGCCATAAAAGGCAAACATCTTTTTAACACACTGTATCACTAGGAAAACAAACTGTTTACTCTGTTTTGCAAGAGTCCTGCATGGTTTGTGAAATCTTTCCCAAGGGCACTTTACCTAATGCACCTAATTTTCTTCATTGTTTTGCAACAGAAATGTGGATAGAACCACCTAGAATTGTTTTGTTTTTACAAATAAACTCAGTGTGATCTAACAAATAAATAAGAGAAATATACAAAAGCAGCTGGGAGGGAACGATTTAGGAGCTAAAGTGCGCGGGCACACGGCAGTGCCCCGCGCCTGTTTGCTGAGTGAAGACGCTCAGAGCGGTTTCACGTTACCTGCTGGTCAAACAAGGCCCAGAACATTGGGAGAGGAATGTACAGGAACATCACCCTCGTAACCATCTTGATCTGAGAGATGAGCCGCTCCTGCAGTTGGGGGGGGGGGGGACAATCAGCCACGACCCGTATCACTCAGGAGTTTCAGTGCAGAGGTGGATATGTGCATCTAGAGACAAACTGGGAGCTGATTCATTGATCACTGGTTTCTTTAGAAAACTGAAAATTTCTAAGCCATTTAAAATATATATGCAAACATTTATTTAGGAGATAAATTACTTGAATTGACTAAATGTAAATGTTGCTAAAGGTGAATCCCACCACTGCCTTCACCAACGCTTAAGTCTTCTATGTTCAAACTAAATTAATTCTGCATGATAACAAATTACATTGAATTAATGGCAGATTATACCTAATGAAACACTATGGAAAGGTAATATTGTTTCCAGATGAATTATATCCATTATTTATCAAGTTCTTCTCAGTTACAAAAATGCACCCCTGCATAGTGTTGTGTGACTCGCTAATGGAGGCTGGGAAGATGCAAGTGATAGTTTTGTCCGTATTAGACGCTCACTTCCTGCAGGAATTGGGGTCACTGCGGCAATGATGGTTACTCACGTCATACTTCTCTTTAGCCCAGTCCAGCCAGTGCTCCCTCTTAGGAAATGTCTTACTCCGATGTCTAAATCGATTTTTGATGGCAAACTGAAGGAAGGAAGAAAAATCAAATTTTAAAACAGAACTAATGACTTTGTCATGGACACACATTTCAGGAAACCCTCTTTACTGGAACAATATATTTGTGAGAAAAACAAAACATAAAATTGCATATGTACTAGTATATGAGCGTGTTAACAGGCATAACTGATGCATTTATTTCTTGTCTCTTTCTACCTAAGAGCGTTTGACTTGGGGAAACAGAGTCACCCAGTCTCTAGTATTCAGATTCCCTAGGGAAACATGTTCAGGAGAAATATAACACAGACACATTTGCAATTTAAGTTTTCTAGTAGAAACATTAACAAGCAAAAGTGAAACAGGTGAAATTCATTTAAAATATATTTTATTTAAACCAATAAACTCCAGCTATGATTATAACATGTAACCAATATTTTTTAAATGACTGGGAATGTTTACATTCTTTTTTAATACTAAGTCTTCAAAATCCAGAGAGTATTTTGCACTTTTGGCATATCTCAATATAGATGCCAAATTTTTAGCAGAAATATTTGATCTATATTTAGATTTCATAAAGTTTATGTTTGAAAAACTAGATCTATGTGCTAAGTTTTTCCAAACATGCTTAAAAGCTTTCTAGTAACTGATTTGAGTATCAGTTTTTAAATTTAATTTAAGAGCAAGAACCAACTACATAGAAATACATTTATATTTTTAAAAGGCTATTGGGAAACATTTTAAAATACAGTAAAACTGGTCAGGTGACCCACATTTCATTGCATTAGGGGCTACTGAGATTCCTGGCTGGTGTTTAGGAGAGGCCTTTAGGAAAAGCAAAGGGCATTTGCATTGATGCAGCGGATATTTGTTGTAACTGGGAACATGCATGTGATTGAAAGGCAACAACTCAAAGCTACAGGCTGATTTTAGGATTCCAGGCAATACAGTTCTCATGACTCCAAACATCTTGAAGTTATTCTGGAGTTTGAACTACCTTGTCAATTACTTGATGGGGAAGACCTTGGATAGATCGCTGGTAAGGTCCCCTCTTTGCTTGAAAAAAGCCGTTTGGTGGGAATAGATCTACTGTTAGAAGAAGAGGGAAGACCTGCGCCTGAGGGGAGTTTTTCTTGACAAGGAGAGGACACATTTACTTCACCAAGTGAAACACAATACAATACTCTAATTGTATAATACAGTGCGACTGAAATACAGGACAATAATGGAGCAGTCCCCAGCCTTTCTGGCACCAGGGACTGGCTCCATGGAAGACAATTTCTCGATGGATGGTGAGGGGAGGCAGAGCTCCGTGGTGACACAGCGAGCACTGCAGAAGGGCTGTGAACACAGATGAAGCTTTGGACCCTGCCCGCTGGTCAGGTTCCGCTGTGCCCCTCCCCCTTCCTATGTTGCACGCAAGGCAATTTTCCCACAGCCTGGTGCGGCGGGTGATGGCAATGGAGCTCTGTGGTCCAGTCCCCAACAGGCTGCAGACTGGTACCAGTCACCTGCCCAGAGGCTGGGGACCACAGCAATAATGCAATAAGGCCAGGTAAAGACAAAGTAATCTAAAATTATATTAAGGCTCCCTTTTCATCCAAAAGATTACCCACACATTTTTTAATGTAAATAAGTTACACATTTTGCCCTGGTTATACAACACATACAGTAGGTTCACTAGAAAAATGGGGAGTGTATCAGGGGAAAAATTACTTCATTCTGTTATCTGAATATTCCTACTCTTTTTTTTTTTTTTTTGAGACAGAGTCTCTCTCACTTTGTTGCCCAGGCTAGAGTGAGTGCCGTGGCATCAGCCTAGCTCACAGCAACCTCAAACTCCTGGGCTCAAGCAATCCTTCTGCCTCAGCCTCCCGAGTAGCTGGGACTACAGGCACCTGCCACCATGCCTGGCTAATTTTTTGTGTATATATTAGTTGGCCAATTAATTTCTTTCTATTTATAGTAGAGACGGGGTCTTGCTCTTGCTCAGGCTGATTTCGAACTCCTGACCTCGAGCAATCCGCCCGCCTCGGCTTCCCAGAGTGCTAGGATTACAGGCGTGAGCCACCTCGCCAGGTCAAGATTCCTACTCTCAACATTTGTTTCCTGCCTATAAATGTACCTGTGTGTGTGTACGCTATGTAGATGCATATGGAAGAAACCGTATTCTGCACATTCCTATCATCAAATGCTCTTTGATAACAAGACTGCTGATGGCTGCATGTCGTGGACAGATGGACTGTGTGTGAAGCATTATTTTCCTTTTGGCAGCAATTCGGTGGACTTCAACTTTTTTTCTTTTTGTAGAGACTGGGTCTCATTCTTGCTCAGGCTTGTCTTGAACTCCTGAGCTCAAGTGATCCTCCCACCTTGGCCTCCCAGAGTGCTAGGATTATAGGTGTGAGCCACTGAGCCTAGCCCTGGACTTCAATTTTTGCTTTTATAAATATTACAGTGAGAATCTTTGCACGTGAGTCTGTGTTCAGTTTTAAAACTTATTTCCTCAGTCTTAATTCCTGTAGGCAGCATTATCACCTCTTAGGTATTTGAACATCTGAGACACCTGCTACACACTGCCAAGCCAGGGCCCCCCCATTTCGATTCCCTGCTCCCCAACAAACATCAGGCAGCAGCTGCAATCTGACAGGGGAAGAGTCACTTTGATTTGTTTTTCTTTGACCTCTCATCTTATTTTAATTTAATTTAATTTAAATTTTATTTCAGCATATTATGGGGATATAAATGTTTAGGTCACATATATTGCCTTTGCACCACCTGACTCAGAGCTTCAAGCGTGTCCATCCCCCAGACGGTGTGCACCACACCCATGAGGTGTGAATATACCCATCCCCTCCTCCCCCACCCCACCTGTCCCACACATGATGAATGTTACTACCATATGTGCACATAAGTGTTGATCCATTCTGCTGAGTGAAGTACCACAAGAATGGAAAAACAAGCACTGATCTCATTTTAGAAGCTCAAGAGCCATTTCCATTCTTCCCTTTTGGAGTTGTGTTTGTGTCTTTTTCCATCTTGGTGAGTTTTATAAGAAATTTCAATTCATCAAAATAGTTTAGAACAGTAAAGATATGTTTAAATAAAAGTCAAAGCTTAATCAAATTTTAATTTAAAGGAGGTAGAAGGCTCTAGGGTGATTAAACATCATTGAGAAAGAGCTTCAGAAATACTTACACCAATACACTTGACCACTTTAGCCATGATGTTACCCTGTGGCTGGAACTTCTTGTACATTCCACTGCCAATGATAAATACAACTAAATAGAGCAAAAGAAGATGTGTTAATAAGGTGTTTGCCAGAGCTACCTGTAACCTAGAGAGAGTTTATTTGAGTTATCACCCTGTTTTGGAAATAACTGCACTACTTATGGAATGGACTTGCCTACCTACCTCACAGTTTAGAAAGTGCTTTTGAGTCTAACAATCACAAAGCCTCTGAGTAATGTTATATTTTTGTTCTAATACACAAACCTTTAAGCCTAACACTGTCTACTTCCCAGAACTCTAGGAAGCTCATACACACTCAGTGCAGCTATTTAAGCACAAGTTGTATCTCCATGTAAAGGGAGACAACAGGAGTAAGTGCTTTCACATAACAGATTAATGTATTGTTCCACACAAACAGTAAATGTAGGTGTAAATTTGTGGGTGCAATGGCAGGAGGAATTTTCTTTTACTTGTTAATCTTCAGGGAAAAAGGAATTAAGCTGTTGAATCTGTTATTCAATCATATGTAGCAGAAATTTTTTCTGTGGTCACCCTGTAGAAGCACAGTTACAATTAATTGCATTTGCAGTTACAGTTTTGCAAAAGTTAGAAGCACTTTTTAAATGTGGCCATGCTTCCATGGATATTCATAGGCATATTATGAAAATAACATAGAAAAAAATCCTTTCTGCAAGAAACTCTAAAAATAGTGCCTATCCTAGGATTTCTGATTATCCAATACCACAATTCAATAATTTAAATCCCCTGATGCCTGGCTTGAATTCTGCTTGCTTTCCTCAATTAAGAGGTCTGAGGTTTTTGACAGGTATCAATCTCAAGCATATTTCCAAGTACGTGCCTATCCTATGCACCTCCTTTATAGCTGACGAAAGAGATGTTCATTTATATTCCTGTCCAAGGCTAACCTTTCTGAACACACATGGATGGTAAAGATGTCCAACAGATTGGGTCTACATTTTCTTTTGTCAACTAATACTTTAATCTTTAAGCTTCTGATTAACTGGAGCTACTTCAAGCAAAGAAATTTCTAGAGGTGGTGTTGACACATAGGATTTGACCTATTCTCAATTCTTCCGTAAGAAAAAGCATAATCTTTGATATAAGAACGACTTGTACAGACTCAATGAGAATTTACATAGAGTGCTTAACACAGTGTCTGGCATAAAGCAAGGCTTGTTGGAATGCTCTGCCTCCCACCCAGCATTAGGGAGGAGAAGGCACAAGTGAGCCTTGTAGGGGAGTGTGACAATATCTGCAGAATTATGGGAGAAAAGAAATATGTTGAAAAGTGGAAAATACTGAGCTGTTACATAAATGTAAGGAGAAGCTAAATTGCTACAACATAAACAAATGAGGTTAAAAATGCCCTACTCAATACTATTAAGATTTGAAAACAAAAATTGGAGAGGAAGATGTCATCGCCAGGTGACTAAAGCTGATAGTGACCCCTTCTGAGTGGGAGAAGAGGCTCTGAAGACTTGGGGTGGCTGCTGGGCTCTGTTTCCTTCTTGCATCTTTTTCAACCATCTTTCAAGTGAGACCATCCCATGAAGAAAACTCTTCACATTTCTTAAAAAGCCAATGCCAAGAACTAATGTGCAAATTAATGTATCTAATATACATATGTTCTTTCCATAGGGAAGGAATTCTAGCAGAAACATGTGGCGATGATAGATTATGGAAATTTATATGTTCATTGGAAATATTCCAATGGCAGTGGAACCAGGTTGCCATTTCAAGCAAGCTGTAGATAAGCACATGTTGACAAGAAAAGCTTTCAGCCTTGGGTTCAGCTAGTCTAGCAGATTCTATCACCTTCATCTTAATGTGCCCAGATAGTATCACCTTCAGATGTCCAACTCAGTTGATTCCTTTTCTTGTAAACCTTTTTTTGATCCTATTCTCTACTTTCTCTGAATACTCAGAGGATGTTGCCATCTAATAGCAATTGTCCACACCTTTTGTTGCATCTCGTTACATGGACTTTTAAAAATTAGTCACAATAATTACTGTAGGGCCTGACCTGGTCCTAGGCTTTTATTAATTCTACTGACTTCTACTTACTCAGGGATACAGCCATGAGGGCAGCAGGAACCCCAAATGCCAGTGGGTAACAAGCTTGTATACTGTGAATTCCACATTGTTGAACTGGGGAGAAATCACACATTAAAATTCATTATGGCATTGGCAATGCACACACAGTTCCCATTTTTAAAAATCACTCGCTGGCTATTACGCGTTCCTTTTACTTATGTGTTGGCCTCACTGAGGTCATGGCCATCTCAGCAAAGCAGGATTTTAGCAGAAAGCAGGAGGGGGAGATAGGTTCTAATATTAGCCCCTAAACAGAAGTGTGATCCTGGATAGGCTGAAATCAATGGGCCCTGGTGGTTCTGTGGATATTCTCAGTGAGGGAGAGAAATATGATCTGGATAGGAGTAACTTGATTATATGGGACTCAGTAAATGAAATAAAAAATGCCTTGGAAGTGTGATTGACAGTTCCTAATACTTACTGTCTGGTTCTCTTTCTCTGGGAAGTTCTTTTGGAAATACTTGAGATAATTAGGAGAGCAAAGAATCAGACTTTGCCCACCAAACTCACTGAAACATTACTGGGGGCAAAGCTTGAAGGCTGAAATGGCAACTACAGCTCCCCCACGAGTTCCTTCTAAACAGCTGCTCATGCCTCTAATCTCGTACCATGAATAGGACTTTGCATTGATAATCTAGAAAGCTGCGTGCCAATGCTAAGGATGTTTTAGACTCTTCCATAGTCACTGGGATAAGGGATTCAAATAAGGTTAGAAAAGGAGGTGAAACTTGAGAGAAAAGAAGCTCGTGTTCTGCATGTCAGGGCACATTCCTGCATTAGCTGACGGCCTATGTAGAGGGCAGGAAGTGAGGGAGAAAACAAAGAAAGGGAACAAGGACTTAGCCTTTCCACCTGGCCTTCTTCCTCACAATTAAAAGGAAAGCAGAAGTCCCTTTCAGAGATTTCTTACCTCTGAGCATGGGAGTGATGATGGTAGAAATCAAACTTCCAGCATTAATGGCCAAATAAAAGATGGAAAAAAATCTGTTTCTTTGTTTTTCCTGTCGTGGAAAGGACAGAGGTAAAGTGAGATGGCTTTGGCTACGCAGCAACTGAGCAGGTGCCCAAGGACGTGACTTCGAGACCCACTTCGCTCTGGTCGCTGTCTTGCTCTCCGACGTGCTTGAAAGGATCGAAAGGGGAGCAGACCTCGTGCCAGGGGCATCTGACACCCAGAGGTGTAGAATTCACTCCCATGGGCTCTGGGGAGGCGCCTGGCTTACCTGGCCCTCTTCAAACTGATCCCCACCAAATGCGGACACGCAGGGCTTGATTCCTCCCGTGCCCAGAGCGATCAGGGCCAGGCCGATCACGGACAGCGCCCTGGGAAAGAAAGGCGGTCAGGGCCAGGACGCGGGTCCCCGCCGCACAAGCCTTCTCCGTCCCCTGGCGTCCCTCAGAGGGCCAGGCGCAGCGACAAACAGAGAGAGGGGCCTCAACCTTCAGGAGAAGCTAATTCACATGCTCTCCGATAGTTGAAATGAGAACTTGGACCCCCGGGCAGTCAAGTCCCTACCCTTGTCTAATCATTTAGCATCTTTGAAAACGTAAAGCAAAAGCTTGAAATCTGAACAAACACTTAGCTATGGAGTACTTTCCAGCTCTATTATTTCTAGGGTAAGAATGGGTGAATGAAATGTTAATTGAATAAATGCAAGCATTGTGTCTGGTACAGTCATAATAGACTCATAATAGTCATTAAATGACGTTGGGAATCATGATTTCATTGCGAAGCAGAATATCAGGTTAGGTAATAAGATCTTAATTTGTTTACAAAGTACCGAAGACTAGAAAGAAATATGGTAAAAGATTTATTGTTATGGCTGGGTCGTGGATTAAGGGTTATTTATTTTAATTTACTTTTGTATCTTCCAGGTTATCTGTAAGGAATTTACCTCCTGAATTGAAAAGCTGACATTCATAGCATTTGTCAGCCCTCCTTTTGTAGTTTTATTAAATTTCCAGTTAGGTACTACAAATTTCCGGTTTAGAAGTACCTATCCCATATCTTCTGGGTTGCTAACGTTGTTTAAAAATACTAAAAAATATTTATGAAACAGATAAAATCAAGGCAGATGTTGCACAAAGAAAGAATTCCTTTAAAACCATGCTTCCTAAATCAATCTTTCTGAATTAACTGGATAAAGCACTTCTTTAATCCTGTTTCCCTCTTAATACAACTTACGTTTAATATTGTTACTCTAAGCATTTGAAAAGACAACAAAACCATGGCCAGTTGAGTATCATACACCATTTACTCTTGTGAGAATTTTAGGCGTGTTCCAACACTAGCTCCATGACATGAAAAATAAGAAGCTCAGATCTCCTGAGCATGTAGCACCTGCCAGGCGCTTCACCTGGAAGAAGCCACAACAGCGCTATGCAAGGCAGGTGCTAGGACACACGGGGAGACTGAGGCACGGAGCAGAGCACTTGCCCAAGGCCAACAGCTGCTCTGTGGGAGAGCTGGAATCAGGCCCTGGCAGTCTGAGCCCACAGCCACTCCTCCCACCAACACAGTCCCTTGTGGGCACCCAGGGTGTTGCATCAAGGGACCTAGTCTGGACAACAACCTGATCGACCGACCCACCAGAAACGCAGGCATTGCCAATCCTAATTTGAGTTTCTATTACATTTTCCCAGCGCATACAATGGTTTACTCATAGATAAGAAATGGGAGCACAAAAACAGGAAATGAGATAATTCTCTACAATGAGTTCCACTAGGCCAGATTGCAGGGAAGGGAAATTAACCCACTGGAGGAACACGTGTCCTTCACACTTGTCATCAAGAGCCCAGCACAGAGGGTGGAACAGGTATGTATGAAACTACACTATGGCAAAAGCAGCAGAAGTGTGGTACAAGACAGAAGATGGAAGGTGCCAGAGGGAACCTGGTGGTGTTGGGGATCAACGTCTGTGGGAGTTATGTCCCCCAGGAAACATAGGGATGAACACGAATTGGCCCACAGACCACACATCACATGGGATGTGACAGCCCAGGACAGCCAAGCCTCACAGGGGACAATATCTCCAGGCGCCCATGAGGATGGTGTCACACTGAAGACCCAACTCTTCAGCCATTGGCCAGCCCTCTCCCCACCCCCGCCAGGGGAGGAGAAGTGCCTTTGCACTCATGGTGATGTCCAAAGAGAAAGAGGAAGAGTTGGGCAACAGATAGGCCCCTGGTGGGGGGGAGGGGTTAACGTCAACTCACACGTGTGTAGGGATGCTGTCAGGGGTCCCGTCATGGTTGTGGTCTGTGAGGTCGTTAATGGAGCTTATGGAAATGACCACTTGTCCAATCGTGTAGATGATGGACAGCGACACGATGGTCCTGTG
>VSMD01018167.1:0-28897 GCA_008750895.1 Mirza zaza | reverse complement strand
TGGGCGGATCCTTTGAGCTCAGGAGTTCGAGACCAGCCTGAGCAAGAGCGAGACCCCATCTCTACTATAAATAGAAAGAAATTAATTGGCCAACTAAAATATATATAGAAAAAAAAAATTAGCCGGGCATGGTGGCATATGCCTGTAGTCCCAGCTACTCGGGAGGCTGAGGCAGCAGGATTGCTTGAGCCCAGGAGTTTGAGGTTGCTGTGAGCTAGGCTGACGCCACGGCACTCACTCTAGCCTGGGCAATAAAGTGAAACTCTGTCTCAAAAAAAAAAAAAAAAAAAAGTTCTTGCTGTTCTCACATACTGGACTGTATGGCAACTTCATCAAACTGAAAATTCCAATAGAATTACATTAATACAGTGGGAAAATATGCATCAAAAAAAGTGGGCAGGGGGATTATCTGTTCCTCAAAATGTTCTGGAATCTAAATTTTGTCAACAGCATGCCCTACCCTGAAAATTATTCTATCTTATTGAGTTTGTTTTATATTATTTCTCTCATATAGCTATATTAATAATGCATTGGTGAAAACATCACTGTGTGTGTGAGCTGACAGTATATATAAAGTTCTAAATATTCAAAAGACTATTTCTACTTTTATTTTTTTTTATTTATTTATTTATTTTGAGACAGAGTCTCACTCTCTTGCCTGGCCTAGAGTGCCGTGGTGTCAGCCTAGCTCACAGCAACCTCAAACTCTTGGGCTCAAGCAATCCTCCTGCCTCAGCCTCCCAGGTAGCTGGGACTACAGGCATGCGCCACCATGCCTGCCTAATTTTTTCTGATTTTTTTAGTTGTTTGGCTAATTTCTTTCTATTTTTAGTAGAGATGGGGTCTTGCTCTTGCTCAGGCTGGTCTCAAACTCCTGAGCTCATGCAATCCTCCCACCTCTGCCTCCCAGAGTGCTAGGATTACAGGTGTGAGCCACTGCGCCCGGCCTCAAAAGAATATTTTTAAGCTTCTAGATGCAAGAGCCTAATAATGTTTTAAAAAGATGTTTGTGTGATGATACCATTTGGAAAAAAATGTACACTAATTTTGATGTGCTATTTATTATATCCTATTACAAATGATAATATCTTAAAAGAATCCTTCCTGACAATCGTAAGCACATCCTGAAATTCTTTTTCCTTGAGAACCAGATTGCACACCCATTTTATGAACCACAGGAACAAAACCATCAACCATTCTAGAATCCTCTTCCAAACACAGAGCCAGTAAGGGAGAGTTCAGGGGTAAAGTTATAGGCCTGTCTTTGTCTAGCCTCCCATACACTGCACAGGTCAACAGTACAAAAGTTGATGATAGACCACTAGCTGGTTAGAAGGGAGGAATGAATACCACTCAGCCTATGGAATTTCAAAACTGGATTTGCTAGCTTCTAAAATTTCTATGTCTCCTAATAGCAGGGAAGCCCTGCTTTAAGCTAAATTTTGGAAATTGAAGGAAAAGATCAGAATTCCCTGCCATTCCTACTATAGGGCTACCTCAAGACACAGAACCTATTGAAGTAGCACAGTATATTAAGTCAAATAAGAATAGTACCCATTTGGTGTGCTATACTTAATATATAGATTTTCATTCTCTTAAAGCCCAAATGAGAGTATTTTCAGGGGGCTAATCTAATAGCTAATGTTCCAAATAAAACCATTTAAAAACAGGTGCTCTTCTAAGAGGCTGGAGAAGTCATTCACATAATCCAGAAGCCACTTTAAAAGGTGTTCATTCTGCCCAGGCATGGTGGCTCACACCTGTAATCCTAGCACTCTGGGAGGCTGAGGTGGGAAGATTGCTCAAGGTCAGGAGTTCAAGAGCAGCCTGAGCAAGAGTGAGACCCTGTTTCTACTAAAAAAATAGAAAGAAATTAGCTGCACAACTAAAAATACATAGAAAAAATTAGCCAGGCATGGTGGCGCATGCCTGTAGTCCCAGCTACTCGGGAGGCTGAAGCAGAAGGATTACCTGAGCCCAGGAGTTTGAGGTTGCTGTGAGCTAGGCTGACACCACGGCACCCTAGACTGGGCAACAGAGTGAGACTCTGTCTCAAAAAAATAAAAAATAATAAGAAATAAAAATAAAAGGTGTTCATTCCATTCAATGTCATCTATCACTATATAATTAGGTTTTGGTATATTTTTGCCTTAAATGTAAAAGGGTCATATTGAAGTTCATTCTAATAAAATAATTACTTCTAAGATGTATATTACTTGTGAGATTCATTTTCAAAATCTCTTATGCAGCCTAAAAATAGTAAGAAAAAATGAAAACTTACACTGAAATATTTTTTACACAATGAACTCTAATGACTGGTTCACACTGACAAAAATGAAAACAGTAATTCTATATACTTTATACAATAAATAAAATATAAAAAAATATTTCAATACATAAATAGAAGCTTTACACATCCAAAATACAGTACATATATATGAAATATATTTCTAAATTTTAATGAAATACTATGAACTACTAAATTCTCATTACAAATTATATATATATTTCAATATAGAAATATACTTTTTCCAACATTTTAATTTTCAGAGATTACTTGCATGGTGATATTATGGGGATAATTTAAGATACCAAGCTTTTTAGTAATTAATTATAATTAATAATTCAATGAAAGGGCATGATTGTGATAATATGAAGAAAAATGTCTTGATTATGGCAAAAGTACCATTTTGAGGAATATATACAGTGTTCCATTTCTGTGTAGATAGTAATGCTACACATAAAAGGGAAGATACTAGATTTTCAACATCTTTGTGTCTTAAGCATCAATGCTATAGAATGATGTGGGCCAAAATGAAGCATTTCCATAAAGTCAAATTACTAGATTGACATCCCATTTCATTAGTTACGAAAACTACTTTACAAGCACTCTTCCAAGGTAAAATGTATTTTAACATGTCTTGAAAGTTAATAAATATAGTGCTTCTCAATATTTAAAGCCTGTATGACAAATAAACCTCCACTGTATATATTTTAAAACATGGTCTCTCTCTCTCTGTATATAAACTGGACAAACTAATAACTTAGTGGTAATGGAGAGACAATTGAAGACATTTATTCCCTACTCAAATAAAAGTGAGGAAAAGTTACAATGATGCCTAAGAATACTCTACTAGTTAAGTGCTAAAAGGGGAGGAGTTCAATATTTAATACCATACAAGTATTTGCCGATTTTATAATTTTTGGCCAGATACATTAGTTATTTAAAAAAAAGTTATTTAACAACTTAGTTATTTAAGGAGAAGCTTAGGTAACTTTAAAATGACTTGAGAAAATTTATTCTTTCTGAAAGTTGATATGTAGTATTTGGTTTGAAGATTTCTGAGTCCATGGGGGTAATTTCTTATTCTCAAATCTGTGTAATCTTTCCAGTAAAGAGTACACATTGAGTTAAAATCTGTTATAACTGTACTTACTTTCAGAAAGAATATTTGTTCTGTAGCATATAAGAAAATTTGTTTACAAATATAAATATAAATTAATCTGCATTAACATCTTTTTTCCATATATCCCATAGCATATAATCACTTCAACAGAACATTTTTATTTCAAATTTTATCATTTAAATAAAGTCTGCAATTTGGGAGTGTAAATGTATAGTCTGATTGAAATGTTAAACATTAAATATATAGAGTATATAACAATTTAATTGCTACTGATCCACTGATATTTATTTTCTGTTTCTTCTGTTTGGACTCTTTGTTCTTCTCGGTGATTAGCTGCAGTCCAAAATGTTATTTTTTTGAGAACTTGTTGCAGAAGTTTAGGAGGTAATAAAGATATCTGACTTTCTAAAATAATAGCATTTTTACCAATACAATCAAGACATGACCTGTAAATAAAGCATAACATAATTATTAGTTTTGAACCCAAAATTATAAGATATTTATAGTTAAGAATTTCTAAAAATAAAAATCATTTAAAAATGTTATGTGACAATGTACTTCCTTTGTATTGTTTGGAACATGATAGGATTTTTTTCTAGAGCACCATAGTAATTATATATCTTTATAGTATAGAGACTATTTCTAACCAAAATTCAATGAAAACATAAAAAAAAAACTTACCATGCATAAAGTTCTTTAAGTAAAAAAGATTCAGACTTAAATTTAAACCAGATTAATTGATAGCAGTTCCTTTTTCACGTTTTCCAGTTAGCTTGATATCCATTTACCCTACTCTGAGAACTGTCTTCTGCTTCTATCACCTCAAGATGAGCCATCTGACATCCATTCTAATGTGACCAGTCTACCCCATATTCCCCCATAAATGACTGCACTGGGGTTACACATGTGACTTAAGTTGACCCAGAGAGAACAGGTTGGAAGAGAGGAATGGAGCCATAAGACAAAAAGCACCAAGAGGGACCAGTTGGGTTTCTACCCTTCTGGGGCCTGGGTGTTCATTTTTTCCCCTTTGATTCCATTCCTCCAGAGGGCATTATCCTCCCAAATACCATCCCTTTTTGTCTTAGGCTACACTGAGGAGGGTTTTGTATTTCAAATCAAAAGAAACTAAAGATAAGAACTATCAAAAAAGCATCTATTTCAATTATCAAACTTTAATTCAAAAAGATAAAGAAATATTTTTAAAAAGTTTTTTGAAGTAGACACATTTGATTCTGCTGTGATTAACTTTGATGTCATTTTTACAAGCATTTACACTCTAGATATTTACATGTTCTTCTACACTTTTATGAAGACTTTTCTCTCCACTCTGTGACAACTCTAAATAGAAGAGTTAAAATGTTCCACAAAGATGCAGAAGTACGAGAAAATGATATGAATCTTATACCTTATGCAAATTTAACTCTGCTCCTATGGTGACACAACAGCTGCTATGCCCTTTCCATGATGAGGGAAGGAAGAGTCACGTGAGGATGTGGCCTCTGTCATTACCAATCAGTCACTGATTTAACAAGCATTTATCAGTATGTGCTATATACTAAGTACTGTCTTAAGAGTAAGAAATCCAACACAGAGAAAAACCCTATTTGAACTTTAAAAATATTTTTCAGAATATTAAGGGGGCATAAATGTTTTTGCTACATGAATATACTTTTTATAATGCTTAAGTCGGGGCTTTTAGTGTGCCAGAATAGTGTTTGCTGTACCTGATGGGTAGGTTTTTACTCCTCCCTCCCACCTTACCCCTGTCTTTTACATCTCTATTTGAACTTTCAAGGAGATTATGATTTAGTGAAGAACATAAATAACAATGAAGTGTTATAAATGCGGTGACTGGGATAAAATAAAATTCCTATGACAGGTAACAGGGTTCTGTGGGAATCAGATAAGAATAATGGAGACACCTTAACAAGTCAGGGGAAACCTTCCAGAGGTTGAGGTTGAGACCTTCAGGGTCTCAACCAATTAAACAAAGGTATTCCAGAGAGAGGAACCACACCTGCGAAGCCCTAGAGAGGAGAAATAAGACTGTAGAAACTGCAATTCAGTGATTTAATACAGCTGGAAGGCAGAGTGTAAGAGTGGGGCATGGCAAAAAGTGAGAAAGAGAGATAAATGAAGGCCCTGAATACCATGTGAAGGTATCTGCAGTTTGTCTAGAGTGCCACAGAATCATATGCTTTGATCCATCAACATCCCCTCTAGGAATTTCACCTGAGGAGACATGCATGTTTTCCAAAGGAATATATGAGAATATTTCATGCTTAATTTTTATAATAGACCCAAATTGCAGGTATCCTAAATATCAATAGGCTAGTAAATAAATTGTACTTCCATAAGGTAGAACACTATATAGCCCTTACTAACATAAATATAGTTTTATTACAATGAATGATTATATATTTACATGAAAGATATTACAAAACAGCAAGCAGAATTTGATCCTTCATACACACACATATATGTACATGTGTACTGCTCTCACTGAGGTTTCCAATGACCTCTTAGGTTAAATCCACTCTAACTATGTAATAAAATTATTTTAAAGTCTGGGAGAATACATACCAAACCCTTAACAATGATTATTGTGGGTGATGGTTCATAGGTGATTATTTTTTTACCATGTACTTTTCATGTTGTATGAATTCTCTTAATATATACATCTTATTTTTAAATCAAAATAAATAATAGAGCTATTTCCTTTTTTTAGAAAAAAATATGTATTCAAAGGTATGGTAGGCACGATCTCACAAGTCTATTAGATCATATAAGCTTCTTGAGAAGAGGAATTTTCTTTTCTTTTTTTTTTTTTTGAGACACAGTCTCACTCTTTTGCTCCAGCTAGAGTGCAATGGCATCATCAGAGTTCAACTTCAAACTCCTGGGCTCAAGTGATTCTCCTGCCTCAGCCTCCTGAGTAACTGGGACTACAGGTGTATGCCACCACGCCTGGCTAATTTTTTCTTTTTTAAAAAATTTAAAAAAAATTTTTTTTAGTTTCAGAGTATTATGAGGTATCTTTTTCTAATTTTAGTAGAGATAGGATCTCTTGCTTAGGCTGGTCTCCTGAGGTCAAGCGATCCTTGGATCCTTCTGTTGGCCACCCAGAGTGTTAGGATTACAGGTGTGAGCCACCAAGCCAGGTGAGAAAAGGAACTATTCATCTTTGTTTTCTCCCAGTGTCTCAGCAGAGTAAGTGCTAAATTCTGGCTCTACTGTGGACAACTGGTTGTGGTGAACAGGCCTCGCACAATAAATACTACTAAAGTATTGCTATATTCAAGTTTTAATGTATCAAAATATACTCAGCATCAAAAGGCATGTACCAGATTCAGAGAGCACAGTACTCAGCACTAGGGGTGATACAAAGAAGCCTAAGACCAGTGGCCGCCCTAAGTCCCAGCCTCAAACACAAGCCTGTCCAACTGTCTGTAATTTCATTTTCTCTCATTTCTGTACTGGTTTATCTTCCCCGTCATTGCTTATCTTTCCTCCAGAACCTTCCTTTTGTGCTTTTTGGAACACCTGTTGTATGTTGTACAAACATCCCTGCTTCCTCTGACTTTCTTAAACCTAAGAAAATTGCTTTATGTATAGCCTTCTTGAGAAAAGAACACGTATTTCCCCTCATCTCCATTTTCACAGTTCAGGAACCAATGCTAGTACGTAGTCTCCTCGCTCCTCACCACTGCTCCCAGGCTGCTACAATTTCACCTGCAGGTGTGGCCATGGCTCCTGGTCTCTGCAAGATACTGTAAACTCCTCTGCAAGAGAAACAGAGGCCCCTGGATGATACATGGCTTCTGATATCTTACCTAGCCTCATTTCTTGCAACTCTCTACCTCATACTTATGTTACAGGAATACTTAAGAATTCAGTTTCCAGAACACATTATGCTCTTACATGTATCTTTATACTTACACACTTGCACTCCTTATTCATGGCAAATTCTTAGCTCCAACCCTTTTTCTGCAAAGACTTCCCTAACCTTTACCATCTTGACCATGTGGACAGAGGGCCGCCTTCTCCAGTATTCTCATGAACTTTATATATGTTTCTCTTAAAGAAGTTTTCTTTTTCTATTAGAGAAAAAGTCTGAAAGTTTGAAAGTCTGCCTTCTATATTACTAGTAATTTAAGGGAAGGGTCATGCCTTTTCATTTCATAGCACAGTGCTCTTCCATGCAGGCACTCAAATATTTCTTGATCTCTGCATGTGAGGAATTTGCAATCTAGTTAATTTATATTCACAAGAAAAGTTAAGTAACAATACAAGGCATTATAAGTCATTACAGCAGAGGTTTCCAAACTTGTCTATACATAAGAGTTACCTAGGCACCTTTAAAAAATTCCAATATTCAGGCCACACTCTAGACTAATTAAAATGCAATCTGTGAGGCCTGGCGCGGTGGCTCACGCCTGTAATCCTAGCACTCTGGGAGGCCGAGGTGGGAGGATTGTTTGAGCTCAGGAGTTCGAGACCAGCCTGAGCAAGAGTGAGACCCCGTATCTACTAAAAATAGAAATTAGCTGGACAACTAAAAATATATAGAAAAAATTACCTGGGCATGGTGGCGCATGCCTGTAGTCCCTGCTACTTGGGAGGCTGAGGCAGAAGGATTGCTTGAGCCCAGGAGTGTGAGGTTGCTGTGAGCTAGGCTGATGCCACAGCACTCTAGCCTGTGCAATAGAGACTCTGTCTCAAAAAAAAAAAAAAAATGCAATCTCTGGGAGCAGAACACAGGCATAAATATTTTTTAAAGCTTCCCATAAGAATCTAACATGCAGACAAGTTTGGGAACTACTGTGCTAAGTGAAGGAGCAGATAAGAAAGACTTCGGGAAGGTCTGGTTTGAGCCAGTCCAGTGGTTTTCAAATGGTTCAAGGTGTAGAACATTTGGAAGTTATGGTATATTCCTTGAAATACAACATGGCCTCTCTCTCTCTCTCATATTTTCTTTCTCTCTCTCTCTCTCTCTCTTTGCCTCTTGTCTGCCTTTACCCATGTTATTCCCACTGCATAAAATTCACACATGTTCACTGGGCAACTTCTGCTTCTCTCAAATCCTTCCTGCCAACTCTCATAGGCAGAAATAGGGGCTTTTCCCACCATCTTCCCACTAAACTTTGTATAGAGACTCCTTTTAGAGCAAGAGTGTATGAGCTAAGACATGATAAGTCACACTGCCAATTTAACAACAGCTTTGGGGTTAAAAAAGAAATTCTTCTATATTAAATGTGTATATGTGCATGTTAAATATGTGTATGTGCATATTAGGTGTGTATGTGTATGTTAAGTGCATGTATGTGCATGTTAGGTGTGTATGTGCATTTTAAATATGTGTATGTGCACGTTAGGTGTGTATGTGCATGTTAAGTGTGCATATGTGGTCAGTCCTCCATTCTTGTGGGCTTCTCCTCTGTGGATTCCACTAACTGCAGATTGAAAATGTAGTTAGGCCTATGATGGTAGCATCTGTACCGAGCATGTACAGACTTTTTTTCCTTGTAATTATTCCCAAAATGAAACAGTATAACAACTATTTACATAGCATTTAAATTGTAATAGTTATTGCGAGTAATCTAGAGATGATTTATAGTATACAGGAGGATGTGCATACAGGATGATGCGCACAGGTTATATGCAAATGCCATGCCATTTCATATCAAGGACTTGAGCGTCCACAGATTTTGTTATCCGTGGGGAGAAGGTGTATCCTGAAACCAATATCCCACAAATACTGAGGAATGACTGTATATAATATATATATTATATATTATCAGATACATTTTGATTTCTAAAAAGTTAAAAATGTAAAAAAAAGTCAGGATTAGAATTAAAGAAATATAGTATGTTTACTATTACCATAGGAACTAAATGTAATTTTATAAACAAAACAAAAATGTGAAGGTATTGCATATATTAATCTTAAAAATCACATTGGTGAATGGTTCACCATTATAAATTTGATTATACTCTTAGGAAGATGTAAACATTTTCTCAAATTCATGTCATGAACTACCTGAAAATATTATAATTCTTCCTAAAAAGGAGAAAGAAATGATCATACATTCATAGCATATATATGTAAAAATGCTAAATTTACTTACCTGAGTAGTGAATAAGGCTGTGTTTGAAAGATCAATAAATCATTACAGTGACCCTAATCAATATAAAAAGGTCTTATCAGGATTTTTAATACAAATAATAGTGTATTTATAATCAAATGTTTTATTTTATAAATGTAAAAGACATTGTATAAAGCAGCAAATAAATCTCTCTAGTTGTTGACACACACATAAATGTACACACATAAACATCACGCACACACATATACCTGCTATCCACAAACATTGGGTATGTGGTTACCAATTTCAGTTACCAAATTTTTACCCAATCAATAGCCTACATAATTCCAAATTTAAAAATCAGAAACATGTTCTTCCCTGAGAACTATGAGTTAAAAATGATAACAGTATGCCTTTAAAAGTCTTGGCTTAAAAAAAATTATAACACTGGTGGCTTTCAAATTTTTTGGTTTTTGAAGCATAATTTTTTCTTTCAAATAATTCTTATTTTAAAATTCCCTCTTTATTCTGTACCCCTTCTCCAAGTAGTCCTAGGATTCCCTAGGAATTCTTAGTTTAAAAATCAAGATCTGGAAGTTTTTTCAAATAATGCATCTCATCTAAAAGTTGATGGGGTAGAACAGTCACAGAAGATTTCTCTAATCCTTTCAAATAGGTTTTTAGAATGTCATTAATTTTGGTCACAATTTTAATCAGAATTCTTATTTTAATGACAAACTTTGTATCCTAAATAAAGGTTTCCAGTACCAAGTAAGAAAAGACAAACTACAAGATTTGCTTTGTAAATAAATGCAAAGTTGGAGTTTTAATCTTTTAATGCAGCATTGAATTTTCAGACAAAGAAAGCTCTAAAATGTTTAATATCCATAAGATTTAAGTTGGAGGCCTCTCCAGATTCCCTGGAGAGAAGCTGCCCTGTCTCAGGGTTGGTTACTCCAGAGGAACAGCTCTGGTGACAATTGTTCCTGAAGAGATGAAAGGGAGGTGGTCTTTCTGGTGGGCCTCTGGCTCACTGTACCCCATCCCCAATGGCTCAGTGTCCTGCTATTCTTGAGGGTTCTATACAAACCAGGGCAATCGTTCCTGAACTCCTAGCCCATCATGTACAGTGTTTGAACGTGGCCACCCAGAGTGCTAGGAGTGAAAGAACAATACTCTCCAAATGCTACTCAATCATTCCTTTGACCTTAGTTTTATCAGATTTTAAAAACTGAAATGCTTTAAACTCAAATGTAAAACAGTTGGGTGAAGCAGTGGCAAAAGATGCATAAAATAAAAAGAAAATACACTTTAAACATTTAAACAAAGTAGTTTCCTCCTGAGGGGAGAAGCTAGCAGGTCAGATTCAAAAGGAATAAATGGGTAACTTCAACAGTATTGATGATGTTCTAGTTCTTAAATTAGCTAGCAAATTTCATGGGCATTTATTATGCTTGGCATCTATATTATAAATATTCTTTTATGTATCAAATGTTATATATAAATATTTTCATTCAGTAAAATTATAGACACCCACATTATGGTACAGCTCAAAAAGAAAAGAAGAGGAAGAGTCAGCCTTTAAAAGCTCTTCTTAGTAACTGGGCTAATGAAATTAATAGACTTATATTAATTTATAAATCCAAAGTATACTAATATGCTTCATAAAAGTCACTCATGATGAAGATTAATCATACCACAGAGTAACATTTCATACTCTTCCATATTTTGCAATGTTGGAATATCAACATGCTCATTGAACAGCCATTTAGTCTGAATAACGCAATTAGTCAGAGGAAAGGTTTAGATATAAGATTTTCTTACTGTATCCAAGGAAAGTAAATCATCTTTGCTCCCACCAAATACCATTATTTCATTTTCTTTTCCCAAACAGGCTGTGTGCCATAACCTATAATTGAAAATTATAAACAGAGTGAAATACTGTCAAGGAAGAAACTTTATATTATGTATAAATCAATTCTAAATTGCACATAAAATGTAATCTATTTCTAAAGAGGCATGAGTGTACTTGAACCTGTGGCATATCCTTGAAGGGGTTAGATTTTAAAGATCCCTCTAGAATTAATGACATCATACCATTTCAACTAAGGAGATGACTATTAATAATTCTTTCTATTACTATACCCCAAACTTTTTCTAACCCTTTTATCTCATACATATTATCTCTGAAATACAATAAATTAAAAAGTAACTGATCATCTTGTTGCTGAAATAGGTACTTTTCCCAGTCTTCTTATTACTATTAATATCTGCTACGTTACTGTTCCCATCATTTTTGCCTCTGTCTTTCCTGCTCTCTATTCCCTATCACCTGACAAATCCAATTTGGCACTCCCTTCACATTTCCATTGTCACATTACTCATTGATCTGGGTAGAGAATACCCATAAGTATGTTCCCAGATTTTCTGTCTCTAATCTCCCCCAACTACATATAGCTAACCACTAATATTTTCCAAATCTTGTTTTTAACTTTTTTTTTTTTTTTTTGAGACAGATTCTCACTCTGTTGCCCGGGCTAGAGTGCCATGGCATCAGCCTAGCTCACAGCAACCTCAAACTCCTGGGCTCAAGCAATCCTCCTGCCTCAGCCTCCCAGGTAGTTGAGCCTGCCACCCTGCCCGGCTAATTTTTCTATATATTTTTTAGTTGTCCAGCTAATTTCTTTCTATTTTTTTTTTTTTTTTAGTAAAGATGGGGTCTTGTTCTTGCTCAGTCTGGTCTCTAATTCCTGAGCTCAAGCAATCCGCCCACCTCAGCCTCCCAGAGTGCTAGGATTACAGGCATGAGCCACCATGCCCAGCCAAAATCTTGTTTTTAATCATGGAAATTTCCTGATTGGCATCTGTACTACTAATAGCTGTCTTTAAAATAAGTCCTCTAGTTAAGCCAAGTTCATTTCTTTGCTTCCCCCAAGAGAAAAGCTTATATCTACCTCTATGCTTTTGTTTAGTTTACCTTTTTTCATTCTCTCAGGGCCTTAAAAACAGGCTCAAAACCCTCAAATATTCACCCAAACTGGTTCTGTTACTATCTCTGTTCAGCACCTTTCAATATTTATGTGCTTATTTTATACTCTCCTAACGTAGATTTTAAGATAAACTGTTCTCTATAGTACTTTAACTGATGTGTCTTCTAGCTACCTAAGTCCTTGAGGTCAGAAATCGCCACAGTGGTGTGCTGGAACTGGCTTACTGCCTACTTGAAGCCGACTGTATATTTCCATCCAACTTTGTGTTCAGTGACATCATGTTGGTAGCTTGAAAGTAGCCATGATGGGAGTGTTTACAATTTGGAGATCATCATATGCTGCAAACTAAAGCTTTCTTTTTCCCTTCCGAGAGTGATTGCTAATGGTTGACCAGCACACCACCAGACGTTGGGGAATCTAATTTTATGCTTCTCCTTAAAAATGTCTAATATGGTGTTCTACACCCAGTAGATGCTCAAAAACTTTTGATTAACAAAAGCAAACACAAAATACCAACATAATTTATTCAGTGATTAAGTATATAAATTATTTTATAAAGGAATAGAGCATCTAATGTTCTTTTGGAAATGGTCTGATAGCTCATCCCTATCTCCAATTTCACATTATTTACAAAGAATAATTTTATGGTCTTATTAAGTTCAATATTATCAGAAGTTCTAATTCTCAAAAAAGTTCATGTAAATTTCTTAATTTTAGAGGATAAATTAAGAATTTTACAAAGTCATTGCTTTGACTCTGAGAGTACTTTGATTACTTTACTTAATATGCCAAATTGGTAAAGCAATAGATGCCCAAACTATCACACATTTTCACCTATATTATTACCACATAACTTATTTTTAGTACATTTATCCCTTTTACTTAAGTTCCACAAGCACAAGCAGTGGGATTATGCACAATTTGTTAAACCAAATACTTTCCCCCAATCATGCACACATTCAACAACAAATGCACTTGCGACCCAGGGTAGAACTGAGTCATTTAGAGATGTTATTTGGGAAACACTCTGCCCAATTCTCCAACTCATATGTTAAGACATAAATTGATATAAATCTTTAGCAAGAACCCAGATTATGTTATAGGGTTGGGAATGGGGACTGGAAGAGGGTCTAGGTAAAGGAGATAGAATACTATGAATGCCCTCATATATGGGAAGGAACAGAATACTATGCATGCCCTCATATATGGGAAGGAATAGATTGATTTACTAAAGAGAAAGCTATGTGTAACCTTGGCAAAATTTATGGACTCCAATACTACTAAGGCTTTACATGTCAACATTGTATCCCAGTATCTTTCACAGACACATAAAAACAAGTCCCTGCTGATAGCCACCTATACAGGTTATCAGCTATGGTTAGACAGATGGCTTTTCAACCAAGCATAGTTTTATCTAAGGTGATAGCTGTAGAAAAAGAGTGCTCATTGTAGAACAATGGTTCTCAACCAGGGGAAATCTGTCCCCTAAGGAGACATTTGACAGTATATGGAGATATTTGGGGTTGTCAAAACTGGGGAAGGAGAAGCTAGTACTACTGGCATCTATCAAGTAAAGGCCAGGGATGCTGCTATGCAGTCTACAATGCACAGGATACTCTAATGACAAAGAATTATTTGGTCCAAAATGTCAATAGTGTTGGGGTTGAGAAACCGTGCTGTAGAGTTTTAAGAGGAGAATTGGGCAGCTTACATTTCAGAATATCATTTGGAAAAGTTTACACAAAATACTTATAGGTGTTAAACTGTCACTTTCATAAAAATTAGTACACATATACACATATATATGTTCTCCTTACACTCAACTGTATCCCACCTGTTCTCCTCCTCACCTCATACCTGAAGATAGATCTGCCTCTGTCTTATCTGCCTTAGGGAAACTCTGGCCTGGATTTCATCATCGAAGAACACTGGAAAGCCTTTCCTGCCTTGATTTTGGTGACATCTAGCTTGCAACCTGATGTTTTTTCTACAGACTGATAGTTTATGTCCTTTCACAGCTGCTCTAAACTTATCACCTAAACATTCTAATAAAGCATAGTATTTACATGACACATTAGCTGAGTTAAAAGAAATCTCTTTACATAACTCTAGTTCTAACTAGTATCTTATTGATAATAGTTGTATTGTTCTAATTACTCATTAATGGTTGGAATATAAAATAGGAGCAATTTAAAAATTAAACATTTTTACTACCACTTTGGTCTATAATTAATGCATTTATACAATCAAACAATTGGAAGAAATTAAGAGATTATCTACTCCAACTCTCTCATTTCACAGATGAAAAAATTAACGTTCAGTTTGTTTAAATGACTTTTAAAAGCCAAAAAGCTAAGCAGTAGCTGAGCAAGAACTAGAACTTTGGGCTCCCATATCTTAATATAAAATTCTTTAAATTAAAGAAAAAATTTCAAAAGAGCCAGAATTGTTGAAATAATAAATTCCAATGAATTTTTATACATGAAGATATAAGAATCACATATGTAATTATGATAAACTCTAAATGTATTTGAATATTAATATAGATATACATATTTTCAGGCTTTTTTCTCAAGTAAGTTACTTGTCATTTATTAAATAACAAAAATACATATCATATTTATACTATAGCATAAATAATCTGTAGTAAAAAAACCCAAAATACATGGCATAAAAAAGAATGAAATCTATTACTGACTATAATGATTATAATGTGAAGAATCTGAATTTCCTATGAAGATATTTTATCATACTATTCAAATTAGAAAAAATAAGAATTATAGTACTAATATGGTTTTCTTTGTAGTCTAATAATAGTATATTGTTTCTACAAATCTTTATCCTATATTATGCTATAAAAACTAACACATTTTCTTTTTTAAAAAATTCACATTAATGAATCCATTATACAATTTTTTTTTTAAACAATGTCTTGCTCTGTCACCTGGGCTAGATTGTAGTGGTGTCATCATAGCTCACTGCAAACTCAAACTCCTGGGCTCAAGCAATCCTCCTGCCTCAGCCTCCCAAGTAGCTGGGATTACAGGCATGTGCCACCATGCCCAGATAATTTCTGTATTTTTTATAGAGAAGGGGATCTCACTGTTGCTCAGGCTGGTCTCAAACTGCTGGCCTCAAGCAATTCTCCCACCTCAGCCTCCCAAAGTGCTAGGATTACAGGCAGGAGCCACTGCGGCTGGCCACATCATATAATTAATAAAGAAAAGTAATAAGTTCCCATCTACTGGATCAACATGAAAGCAAATTTCCTCATTAAATAACTTTAAACCTCTTCCAAAAACAAATAACTACTATTGAAGACAACTTTATTCTCATCTATTTAATAAAAATATTAACATTTAAAAAAATTAACATTATATGATGCTTTAAATTATCTTAGTCTTCGTAGTTATGAGGCAAGCTTATGCATTTAGCTAAAAGAGTAACATTTTCAAATATGCAAATGTGAGTGAAAAATGCACAGATAATTTCTAACAGTCAGATATAATTAAAATGATAATTAAATTATTTAGGTAACATCAAGCTCATTTGAAAGGTAGCCTTCCTGAGGGTTTATGGCTTCAATGGCAAACATTACCAATTCAGTACTATATTTTAATACTTTAAAAATTCTTAACTACTTTACTATTTGTCAACTTTTAGACTTACCTAGGTCTTGTTTTAGGTAAATGTGTAAGCTGTTTCCAACAATTTGTCATGACATTATGAATCCAACCATCACCTGCAATATTATGACAGTTCAGAAATTAAGATTAGGTCTTTGGGATATAATTTTAATTTTTTTCCCAAATTTACCATGCTACATTTAAATGACTATCTTTTCTGTGGGTGAACATTTTAATATAATATTTCAAACATGTACAAAAGTAGAGTGATCATGACAATGAACCTCCACACATATTCCAGAGTCAACTATCATGATTTTGCTATATGTGCTCCATTTATCTTTTTGTTATTCTTATTGCTGAAGCTTTTAAAAATCAAATCCTAGATCTCCTATCATTTTCTCCATACATACTTCAGTATGCATTACTAAAAAATAATGGACATTTTCCACATAACCACAATGCCATTATCATACAACCACAATGCCATTATCATAGTCAACAAAATTAAAAATAATTTCTTGGGATCATCTAATACCCATATGACCAAATCTTCAACTGAATCTATAAGGGGAAGAATCTAACTTAACTAAGAGTTACCACATTTAATTTCCCATAAGTCAATGATCAAAAACAGCAAATAGGGATTAAAAACATGAGATTTATGAAGATATGATATTAAACAATCCCTAGTGAAATGTATAGATGTTAGTTTTTATTATCTTCTGAATCTCTCTTAACTGAAAATCTCACAAATTGAAGAAGTATAATAATAATCTGCCAGAATAACTAACATCCCCCTACTGGGACTGCTGTTTCTCCAACCAGCCTCTGGAGTTTGTTTGTTGGGTGGCCAGCAGACTGTCAAATACACAGTTGATACTCAATACACTTTTGTTGAAAAATAAACAGTTGCTTCCAGATCCCATATACAATTATATAAATGGTTTTAATGGTGTATAAGATGTCTTAATGAAAACGTGTCTAGCCATAGAAAACTTAAGGGTTAAAAAAATATAAAACAACTAACATGACAAACTAAGAAAGAGGATATTCTTGGTCATTTGTCTATCCTGATACCACAATTTTACTGCTGAAAGAAAAACTGCATTCTAAAACCCATAGCTGTTGGGAACAGCAGTGACAGGAGTTTAAAAAATCTAGCTAAGCACTTCCTTTTATAGTTCTGGAACATAAAGAGAAGCAGATGGGCTTCCCACCTTGTATTTCCAGAGCCTTCTAGGAAACGCTGCTCTTCTAATCACAATCTTAGCCTACAGTATAAGCATCTGGATCAAAAGTGAGGACACAGAATCACAGAATACAGTAGTGGAAAGGGGCTTTATTTAATCTAGGTTCAACCACCTTTCCTCTTTGCTATTCCTAGGAAACAGGAGAACATGGAGAGTCAAGGATACAAAAACAAAGAGGTTTTCTTCTCATTCTTAATGCAAACGTATAGTTGGGGATAAAGGTAAACCAATAAAACAGGAAAAAAGGAAGATTTACTTCACCATGAGTATGAAATACAATTAGGAAAAAAGACTGAGATAATAATTATAGTTTAAATTTTAATCAACTTACTTAATGGAATATTATCTGCACTTAGTCCACCAAATAGGAAAAGCTTATCATCAGCTATTGGTGTTAAAGTATGCCATGACCGATGCTTTGGGCTTTCTCCATTAACAGGAATCCTGTGGCAAGGGGGAAAAAATTAAAATCTGTGTACTGTGTTAGTCAAAACAAAAGGTTTTTAATCATCTTGGATCTTAAAAGAAAAAAACTGCCCTCTCTAGTCCAAAAGAAAAAGTTGATTTTACTAGTTCCACCTAAATGAATGTTTAAAAAACATTCTTAAATTCTTAGATGAATTTAAACCATTTCTTTCCACTTAATGTCCATTCCACCTGGCCACAGAGTGAAAATAAAACCATTTCCCAGTTAATTCTTATAGATCTTTGCTCTGACCGCTCTCTGTTAAAAATATTGCAAATATTACTACAAGTTTGTTTTTTGCTTGTACTTTACAATTTGCCCTTTAACTTTTTGTGGTACATTTTTCTAAAGAGAAATATTTAATTTTTAAGTGGTCTTATCAATCAGTCTTTTCATTTATGAATTTTGGGTTTATATCATCTTTATAAAGGCTTTTTCCATGTCAAGATTTTAAAAATAATTTGCTATGTTTTCTTCTGGTACTTTCATGGTTTTATTTTTATTGGCATTTATACTTTGAAATAATATATAGCTCTGATTCCATCTCATTACATGAAAGGCTGAGTTGATAGCTAAATATATTTATTCTATTATTAAATATATATTATTAGTCATAAGTAAAATCTGACTTTTTCGTACTCCATTATTTGTTCACTTAAGATGATCCCATTCAACCACTCCCTCATTTCTTCTACTATCAGTCCTCAAAGAATACTTGGTATAAAACCAGTACTTTTACAGAATCAATTTATAACCATTAGTATTTTTGTATTTTATATAGCTTGGTTAAAGAAAAAACTCTATATAAAGTTGTATATTCCTTGCTTAGACATACAATCTGAGGCGGAAAAAAATACCAGTTCGGTTTTATGGACCAAAATTTGGATTATGAACACACACACACACACACACACACACACACACACACACACACACACACGCACACATACCCCTATACAGTAAAAAAGACTTGAAACTTACCTTCCAGACCAAGTCCAGGTATCTAAGTTTAGATAGTGCAAATCATTCATCCTAGTTTGCTAAAATAAAAATGTGTTAAATTAGTCAGTGTTTTACATTTTTTATGGGCTAAAATTTTGATTTTAAAATACATTCAGATTAAAAATAGACTATTTTATTTAACATCCAAAGTTTAAATATTGAAAAATAATGCTAAGCATTACTAAAATTAATATAAAGTCCACAAATCAATGTGTCAAAGGGGAAAGGAAGAATCAGGTTTAAACTAACAGGATTTAGATTATGAGAAATTAAGCTTTTCTGATACTGCACTGAAGTGAACAATTCTTCTCATTAAAATATGGCTTATAATCATCTGTGATTGCTCATGTATGGTCTGTTTTGGAAATAGAGGATAATTATTTATTGAATGCCATTTTAATCTCTAGATTATTTGAATATTCAATTATTCCACAAAATCAAAGGATAAATTTTTATAAGAAGCATTACACATAAAAATGCCATTGCCAATAAAAACACTAACCAAAACACGTCCGCCAAAGATATAACCTTTATTTCCAAGAACTGCACACGTATGCGCGGCTCGTGGCTGTGGTGGAACTCCACCCTGCAAGCAGAGATCAGAACAGATTGCAAAGGCTTGAAACATCTATAATAGAGTTGCATTCCTATGCTCAATATGAGAAATACTTAACTGTTAAGTTACCATTACTTATGTAATTCAATTAAAACGCTAACGTAAAAGTTCATTCTAAGTACTATTATAGACAAATATACTCTTCAGTATAAAATTTATTCTCTCTGATCTTTATTTTTGTAAATGTTTTTCTTAAATACCTGATACTACTTAGCAAGACAAAATTTCATATAAATTTCTGCTTGAAATACTGTACAAGAATTTTAAAAATTTAATTTAAAAAATCCACTCTTATTCTCTTTCTCTCTCACACACACACACACCGATTCAATATTAGGAGTGAGCAGTGCACAATGTGATGATCTCAGAAACTCTGTAAAATTAAATATGGTCCCCAAACTATTGGTACCTCAAGTTCACAATAAGAACTTCACTCTTGGCTTAAGCCAAATAGTGTTTTATCTTTTACTAAACTCTTAACATTAACTGATAATACTTCTCTATACTTTATTTTGAATAAATAAAGCAGATCTTTTCTTTAGAGAAGTTATTTTGTTTTGTTTTGTTTTTTTGAGACAGAGTCTTACTCTGTTGCCTGGGCTAGAGTGCTGTAGTGTCAGCCTAGCTCACAGCAACCCCAAACTCCTAGGCTCAAGTGATCCTTCTGCCTCAGCCTCCTGAGTAGCTGGGACTACAGGCATGAGCCACCATGCCCGGCTAATTTTTTTATAAATATATATTTTTTAGTTGGTCAATTAATTTCTTTCTATTTTTAGTAGAGATGGGGTCTCCCTCTTGCTCAGGCTGGTCTTGAACTCCTGAGCTCAAAGGATCCTCCCACCTTGGCCTCGCAGAGTGCTAGGTTTACAGGCGTGAGCCACCACGCCTGGCCTAGAGAAGTTTTTAATTGGTGGGAAAAGAGATCAGACAAGGGGTAGATGAATGAGTAAAATTTGAAGGAAGAATCTTATGCATAATTTCCATGTTTTAATGGTTGGTGCCTTTACTTATACATTTCATTTCAAGTTCTGAAAAAACCCCAAAATTTCAGCTCATTGGCTACTGAATGTGGGCACAGGAGATTTAAGCTCTACATCTAGTACTTGCTAAACTTTTTAGGCTTGCTTGAATAACTTTGTTGAGGTAAACTTGGTAAGGAATAAGTCACACATTACCTACATAACCCTTAAATAAATCAGAGCTGTTTAAGAATTTTGGTTCCTAGACCTTTCAGCAAAACAAATTTTTATTACTCCATGCGTCATCTGAAGTTTTGGAAGAATTATTCTACTATATATACACTTATTATTAAATAGCTAGTTTTTCCTTTCTTATTTATCAAATACAATTAATAGTCAACCACAGCTTCTGAAGAAACTGAGATTATATAATTCAAGCAAAAACAAAGACATGGGATCTGTATTAGTTTGTGCGCTTTACTGCATAAGTAATGTACAATCCTTATTTGGTTGTTTGAAATACTGAAAATAACTCAAAGATTTCTATTACTACTATACTGCTCTTTTAGGGACAAAAATCCCATGTACAAAAACATCGTTGCCCTCCCATTTTACAGGTGAAACACTGAATGGTATATCTGAAGTACACAGCTCTTTTATGACAATGAGAATGTAAACCCAGTTTTCAACTTCAACACCGATACTCCACCATGCTGCCTTGCCTTTTGTTGCAGATCTTTGGGAATAATTGAGTAATTTAAGGGTATCTCTAAAAAGTAAAATATTCCAGCTACAACCATGTCAGAAAAACTTTCAGATATTATATAAGCAATGTAAGAATTTATTTGAAGATGTTATCAGGGAAATAACAGTGCATATGTTGTTACGTACTAACTAAAATATCTTCATATGAATGTGAGATGATTGGAGCAGAAGGAGGGGAGGAACATGGATTAAGGTAAGGAGTCAGGGAAAGACTTCGAGTCTTTCCCTGATTATAAACTGATTATAAACCACCTCAGCTCCTTCATCGGCAGGAACACATTCTAAAAATATGCCTTTATTTGCTTCAGGTCTTTGCTTATTCTCTAAGGAAGTGGAGGGTTAAGAAGTCTAAAAGAGATTTAGGATTTTTCGAAGACTAACATACAGACATTGAGAGAATAGAATTAGAAAGAACTGCTTGTGTAACCAGTGCCATATTCCCTCCTAAATGAGTCAGCCAGCCTGCCTTAGACAGAAAGAAATAAGCACACAAAGAGAAGCAGGGAAAAGCAGACAAAGAGACAGAAAGTGTTGTAATGGTGTTGAGTAACATGCTTCAGTTCCTGAGGCTCTGGTCCCTGCAGCTCTTCTTGCCCCTGTGTGAGCCGTCCCAATATGCTTTCCAGCTATAAGAGAATTCATTATTGCTTAAACCAATTCGAATTGTGTTTGGTCACTAGCAAATGAAAGAGCGTTGATGCTGTATTTTTGTCATGATGTAATTGCACATAGCTCTGAATTCAAGAGTTTATACAACATGGGCTTTTTAAAATGGACTTTGCTATAAAGGACTTTTAAAAAGACTTCATTAAGTCAAGGCATGACATTTGGGGGTAAAGAATGATGATGGCACCTCTTTAAAAGATTTCTTTTTCTAGAAAACCTTAGCTAATCTGGAGAAAAAAATGTGTGATTTTTTTCTTTTTCTTTTTTAGAGATGGGGTCTTGCTATGTTGCCTAGGCTGGAGTGCAGTGCAGAACAGTGACTAAGTCACAGGCTCTGATCATAGCACACCATAGCCCAGAACTCCCGGGCTCAAGCAATCCTCCAGCCTCAGCCTCTGGAGTAGCTGGGACTACAGGCGCATGACACTGCACTTAGCTTTGATTGATTGATTGATTATTTATTTATTTTTCTCACTTTGTTGCCCAGACTAGAGTGAGTGCCATGACATCAGCCTAGGTCACAGCAACCTCAATCTCCTGGGCTCAAGTGATCCTACTGTCTCAGCCTCCCGAGTAGCTGGGACTACAGACATGTGCCACCATGCCCGGCTAATTTTTTGTATATATATTTTTAGTTGGTCAATTAATTTCTTTCTATCTTTAGTAGAGATGGGGTCTCGCTCAGGCTGGTTTTGAACTCCTGACCTTGAGCAATCCGCCCGCCTCAGCCTCCCAGAGTGCTAGGATTACTGGCGTCAGCCACCATGTCCGGCCTCTGATTTATTTTTAACAGTATTTGTGACAGTGCTCAAGAGAGCTACTTTGTATGTGATTATAAACCCCAATTACTAAAATCAAAATAACTTAGTAAAAATCACATTTTAAAAGTATCAATAAATGTATGAATATAAAGATAATGCTTTACAACACTTACTTTAATTTCTGGTTGAAACCAAGTCTGTGTCTTTGTGTCAAATACATGGACATCATTATGCCATCCCCAGAATATCTGCTCTTCCTAAAACAGAAATTTTTAAAATATCTAAAAGTTTTTATAATTTTTACATCATTGTTACAGTTTGGTCACATATTTACACCTTTCCAAAAACAGAATTAAGTGTTACCATAGCCATAAAGCTAATGCATATGCACCAGTGCCTCACAAAGTGCGGTCCCCAGGCCAGTGGCAGCACCACCTGGCAACTTCTCTCCTCATAGTATTATTGCTTGCAGTGAATCATAATTTTGCTTACTAACAATCTTTCAGTTCTCCCAAAGGATTATCTCTTTTAAAATTGCAGAGGAACGAATGATGTTGATATTTTGAAATCTGTTTTCCTAATGCAAATGATCAGAACCCCTAATCTTTGCTGTAATAAACTTTAGAGGGCCATGGTTCCTTTTTCCAAAAATTTCTGATTGCTTCTACTTCACCAAGCCATTTGTTCTTATAGGTCAAGCTTGTGCCCACTCTCTTCTTTATGTCCTAAGAGACAAAATTCTTTGTCAGCAAGGCAAAGATTTAGCAGTTCTACTATATTTAGCATCTTCCAAGCTATTAAATCCTCTATCACTGCTCCAGTTTACTTTCTATGGCAGTTTTACATTCTATGTCAGAAATACATCATTTATTTTTGTCAGGGCTTGTTGAACAAGTCAAATAAACTAAATGATTTACTTAGTTTAGAATCTAAATGAAAAAACTCTACTTGTCCAGAAACTCCAGGACATGTTCATTAGCTTAACTGTAACAGTAGGGGGAAGAAAGAAAATGAGTGATTTCACTGATGAGTAAAAATAATTACATATAAATATTAATAATTATAAGTTATAGTCCTGAAAATTATCAGTAATGCTTTAAATAGCAAAGCTTTAAATATATTACATTAAAACTCAAAAACTCATGTAGACACAAAGAAGAATTTTTTAAATACCCATATACAAAGTGATATACATGAAATTTATATATACATTTACACTAACAATGTACAATAATAATATGTGCTAGTAGAAGGTAAAGCTGAAAAGATTGTGCATCTTGGTGGTAGGATCAATGGTTTCAAAAATTATCTTCTAAAAGATTCCATTTTTATAATTCATGACTTCTTTCATTAATAATAATTTATTCTCTAATCAGTAAGTTGAAAAATTAATACTGCTACCAACTCACGCTTATGTAGAGGCCAGTCTGAGCTATGAATAATTCTGGTGGATGTGTCTAAAAAGAGGTACATGGCAACAACAGCCACTGTGGTTAAATATGAACAAAATTTTTCCAAATTGTGCTAAAGTCTCTAACTTGTCCAACAGAAGCAGGTATACATGATTAACAATGTAAGAAAAGAAATTAGTCTGCTAACAGCCATGAAGGCTAATACTACTAGATGAGAGACCCTTCACCAACTGGATTCAAATCTAAAAGAGAGAAAACACATTTTTTTTTCATGGTGTCAATTATGGCAAATTGGTAGCTCCTAAAATGAGAAAGACTGGGATCCTTGTTTCTAAGACTTTAAGACTATACTGAATTAGAGGAAAATATAAACAGTGATTACTCTCTTACCCAAGACGCATCATGAACATCAAAACAGTCTTGGAGTTCATTGTGTCTCCTACACCCATAACCACCAAAATATATTAATCTGAAAAAAAATACAAAGGACATACTTTAGGAGTTCTATTTCTAGTTTATTCACAAAAAGTTGAAAAAGATCCTTTTCCTCATCCTAACAGCCCAAACAAGCCAAATGAACTAAAAAAAATCACAGTTTAAAGAAAATCAAAGCACTGAGGGATCAAATAAACCTAAATGAACCAATTCCAGAAAGTGGTAAGTTCTCACTAGGAGAGAAGAGACCCAGGGCTACACTTTCATCCCTGGTGTAACAGCAGAAGGAGGAAGAATCCAGCACCTACATGGTTTATAAAGAGAAATCACTCAAGTCTTCAACAGCCACGTCTATGCTGGGATGGCAAATTAGAATCTTAAGAAACCCCACAGTAGAAGGAGCTTGAATCTATTCCATAACACTTTCACACAGTCTTCAAGGAAGGCTCAGGCTCAGTACCTAACAACTGGAAGCAGAGGAGAACTGAGCAACCTCCCTCAAGGAAACCTGAGCTTTCAACCACTAGAGTTTGGGATCATGACAGATAAAGAAACACCTCAGATGTAAGCCAAACCTTTTATACCTTTATACCCTGTAGGGTAGCAGCCCTTCAAAGGCCACGGGAAGCAATAAAAGGCTGAAAGAGATCTCCCAAGTTGCAGAAAGCATGAAATGGGATTGGAGAGCAAAGAGAACTCCGTAGTGGTCCAAGGACCTATCATTTGGGCTATCAAACATGGAGAGATTTCCCACAGTTTTGAGAGGTGGGAACTCAGCTGTGAAGAACAACTGAAAATCTCTAGAAAATCTCCAATGCTCAAATATGGAGCCCTGGTAAAGGAAAATACTGTCTCAAAACATTTGAAACCAATGGTGAAACTGAATCAAACTAACGCTACAACAAAGCCCAAACACAAATCAACTAGAGATTAGACTGCCTCAACTCCCTCTCTAGCAGCCTAAAAAAAGAAGAAAGGACATGTGCCCTTTCTGGAGATAAATACAATTTATTCCAATCTTTACTGTTCCTTCAGACAGAAGGTCTGGCACATAATAAAAAATTACAAAATACATGAAAAGGAAAAAAAAGTAGTCTGTGATCCAGAGAGGAAAGAGTCAATATAAGCAGACTCAGAGGTGGCCCAGATATTGTGGTTATCAGAAAGGACCTTTAAAGTAACTATGATAAAACTGCAAATACATTGGTATTAACTGAGTAGCACCTAAGTGGACACATAGGTACTACAGTAATAGGGTATTGGGCAGGTGGGAGGGGGGAGGGGGGCGGTTATATACATACATAATGAGTGAGATGTGCACCATCTAGGGGATGGTCATGCTGGACACTCAGACTTGTGGTGGGAGGAGGGGAAAGGGCATTTATTGAAACCTTAAAATCTGTACCCCCATAATATGCCGAAATAAAAAACAAAAAACAAAACAAAAAAAACCATACTTTCCATGCTGCCAAAATAAAGCAGTATCATTCATGCTTTCAAAAAAAAAAATTTCAAATACACTTAGTAAAAAAATGTGGACAGGGCCGGGCGCAGTGGCTCAAGCCTGTAATCCTAGCTCTCTGGGAGGCCGAGGTGGGCGGATCCTTTGAGCTCAGGAGTTCGAGACCAGTCTGAGCAAGGGCGAGACCCCATCTCTACCATAAATAGAAAGAAATTAATTGGCCAACTAATATATATAGAAAAAATTAGCCGGGCATGGTGGCACATGCCTGTTGTCCCAGCTACTTGGGAGGCTGAGGCAGCAGGATTGCTTGAGCCCAGGAGTTTGAGGTTGCTGTAAGCTAGGCTGACGCCATGGCACTCACTCTAGCCTGGGGCAATAAAGTGAGACTCTGTCTCAAAAAAAAAAAATGTGGACAACATGCAGAAGAAATGGGTAATTTTAGTAGAGATATGGAACGATAAAAATGAACCAAACTGAAATACTAAAAATGGAAAATAAGATGTCAGAATAAAGAATTCATGACATAGGCTTAATAACAAATAATACAGGAATGGAAAAGATCAGTAAAATTGAAGACAGTCAATAGATCAATAAAAAACATCCAATTAAAACACAAAGAAAATCTCTGGTGATATGGTGGTTAGGATAAAAAAATAAATAAAACATAAAGAAAAGAATGGAGGAAAAAACAGGTAGTTCAAGCTCTGTGGCACAATAACAAAAGGTCTAACATGCATTTAATGGGAGTCCCAGAAGGAGAAATAAGGAATTGTATAGAAGAAATATTGTATAGAAGAACTGATGGAAGATATCAACCTACCAACCCAAGAAGCTCAGCACACTCTAAGCAAGATAAACATAAAAGGAAACTACACTTAGGTATATTTAATAAAATTATTGTAGAAAAGAGCAAAAACAAAGAAAAGATAAAGAAACAATAACACATATTATATACAGAGGAACAAAAACACAAATTAGAGGGAATTTTTCATCAAAAAAATAAAGGAAGCCAAAAGCAATGTAATAAAATCTGGCTGGGCATGGTGGCTCATGCCTGTAATCCTAGCACTCTGGGAGGCCAAGGTGGGAAGATGGTTTGAGGTCAGGAGTTCGAGACCAGTCTGAGCAAGAATGAGACCCCATCTCTACTAAAAATAGAAAAAATTAATCAGTCAACTAAAAATTAGCTGAGTGTGGTGCTAACACCTGTAGTCCCAGCTACTCAGGAGGCAGGAGGATTGCCTGAGCCCAGGAGTTGGAGGTTGCTATAAGCTTAGCTGACACCATGGTACTCACACTAGCCCGGGCAACAAAACGAGACTCATTCTCAAAAACAACAACAACAACAAGAAAAAACCCAAAAACCAATGTAATAAAATCTTTAAAGTGATGAAAATAAAATTTAAAAAAATCTGCTAACCCAACTGCTCAAAGAAAAAATCACAAGGGAAATTAGAAATTATCTTGAGATGAATGAAAATGAAAACATAACAAAATTTATGAGATGCAGTGAAGGCAGGGCCCACAGGGAAATTTACAGCTCTAAATGCCTACATTAAAAAAAAAAAGATACTGGGCATGGTAGCTCATACCTATAATCCCAGTACTTTGGAAGGCCAAGGTGGGAGGATTGCTTGATACAGGCTGGTCAACATATTGAGACCCCATCTCTAAAAACAATTTTTAAATTAGCCAGCCATGGTGGTGCATGCCTGTAGCCTCAGCTACTCAGGAGGCTGAGGCAAGAGAATCACTTGAGCCCAAGAATTTGAGGTTGCAGTGAGCTGTGATCATGCCATTACACTTCAGTCTATGTGACAGTGCAAGACAACATCTCTTTTAAAAAATCTCAAATCAATAACAGAACTATGCACATTAAGGAACTAGAAAAGAACAGCAAACTAAACCCATATACAGTAAAAGGAATGAAATGGTAAAGACTGGAGGGGAGTTAAACAAAATAGTGAATAGAAAAATTGAGAAATCAAGAAGTTGGTACTTTGAAAAGATCAACAAAATTGACAAATGCCTTGCTAGACTAAGAAAAAAAGAGAAGACTCAAATTACTAAAATCAGAAATGAAGAGGGAATATTAGTATTGACATTACAGAAATAAAAAGAATTATAAAAGAATACTACAAAAAACTGTCAACAAATTAGATAAACTAGATGAAATAGAAAAATGCTTAGAAATACATACACTACAAAATTATGGCTAAAGCAGAAATAGAAAATCTGAATAACACTAAAACAAATAAGGAGATTGAATCCGTAATCAAAATCCTCCCAAAAATAAAAGCCCAGGGCTAGATGACTTCACTGGTGAATTCTACCAAACATTTAAAAAAGAATTAACATCAATCCTTCTCAAACTTTTCCAAAAAAATTAAAGTCTATAAGGCCACTATTACATTAATGCTAAAACCAGACAAAGATTCTACAAGAGAAGAATACTACATATAGCTGATAAGGAATTAATATCCAGAATATATAAAGAACTTCTATAAATCAATAACAAAAAACCAGACAACCCAATTTTTTAAATGGGCAAAGGATATGAAGAGACATTTCTACAAAGAAGACATACAATTGTCTAATAAGCACATGAAAAGATAGTCAACATCATTAGTCATTAAAGAAATACAAATTAAAACCACAATAAGGGGCCGGGCGCAGTGGCTCACGCCTGTAATCCTAGCACTCTGGGAGGCCGAGGCAGGCGGATTGCTCAAGGTCACTAGTTCAAAACCAGCCTGAGCGAGACCCCGTCTCTACTATAAAAATAGAAAGAAATTAATTGGCCAACTAATATATATATATAAAAAAATTAGCCGGGCATGGTGGCGCATGCCTGTAGTCCCAGCTACTCGGGAGGCTGAGGCAGCAGGATTGCTCGAGCCCAGGAGTTTGAGGTTGCTGTGAGCTAGGCTGACGCCACGGCACTCACTCTAGCCTGGGCAACAAAGCGAGACTCTGTCTCAAAAA